>JAUZNC010035214.1:0-19293 GCA_034780395.1 Vannuccia rotundouncinata
GATTGGACGGTAGTTGGCGGTGGAGGCTTTAGAACCCTTTTTGAAGATAGGTGAGACGGAAGCGGTTTTCCAAGAGGTTTTGAAAATATGAAAAGTACACCTCATAGTATTCCTGTCTGGAATGTATTGATGCAAACATATTGTGTTTAATTGTCATATACTCTACTCCTTCGTAAAAGACTATAATTAATTTGTTTCGTCAAATAATTTTCTAGTTAAATTTTCAATATTGATTACTCTTGAAACTATAAAGCGCAACATAGTTATTTTTACTGCAGCTGTACAATTACCCAGCTGTTATGACTACAATTAATCTATACAGATATGTTACATCAGTATAACTACAGTACTGTAGAACAGGCTGACTTGTGTCATCTTCTCCGCGCCTTCAATAAGTATTAATAATTAATAAAATAATATTTTGACACATATTATTTCGTTTAAATGTAACTTTTATTTTATTGAAACAAATATGATTTGTACAGATATAATTTCTTTTGTGTATTGTAATACATATACATAATGAAGAAAAATTTTTTTTAAAACAAATTAAAATAAAGATATTTATTTACTATTTTAAGATAGCTTAAAGATTATATAAACAATCTCAGAAAACACGTCTATTCTTTATAGTTTCGATAGTTATTTTAGTTTTGAAAAAATTGAATAAAACACGAGATTTCTTTTGATGTTAAACGGGGTGTACAAACACATTTAAAAAAAATTTCTCCATAATGCATAAAGTAAACCAATATCTGTATGCTTATGGTAATAGGCAGTTTGCTAAGGCTCTTAGACTATTAATATAGGATACCGGAAAATAGTTTAATTAATAAGACATATTTTAACAACCAGTAATAGTAGTGTAATATTGACACTTAATTGTTTTGATTAATACTATATATTGAAAAAAATAACATCCTTTTAACATCAAATAATTTGTTTTTTAAGTATAAATAAATTCGAATTATTTAAATCAGCTGCTGTTTAAGTATCTAAATAAAGGAATTCTTTAAAAAATTATGTTACAAAGGTTTTTAATAAAACTTATAATTTAAAACATATATATATATATATATTTCATCTTTACATAAGAGGTACAAACATTTTTTAAATTAATAAATGAATAATTTCTATTTGAAACCAACTTCAGATGTTGAAAGCAGACCTTCCGTCAAACTCTTTTTTCGTCCAAATAATCAAGTAAGTTTTTTAAAACAAATATTATGATTACATATTTGGTAAATAAAGTCATGTTTTATGAATTATTCAAATTAATACATTTACTTACAAACAATTCGTTTTATCCAAACTATTGTTTTGTGATTTTAAAATAGTAAAACATATTTATTTGTGATAAATAATATTCTTAATACTGGTTGTTATAAAATTTAGAAATACTTATGTATTAATTTAAATTATTTATATTACTAAATCGTGATTTATTAATCATTATTTTTAATTATTTTATTTTAACATAAATCATATCTAGAGAAAATAGATGAATTTTAATTAAAGATTATTTAAAATAAATAAATAAAAGTTTCACTTTCTCGTAATTTTAATAAACTAATTTTAAATTGAGCTTTATTCCTATTATATTTTCAGAGCGTATGTAATTTGGAATCTATCATGATTCTGTTCCCATCTTTCAATCATTCCTTCGATTTGACTGAAATGTCTAGGTTGGTACCTACATGCTTTGGTTTTTTATTATTATAGAAAACTAACATTGTTTATTTTTTATATTTTTTTTCTTTGAAAATAGGATTTTGTAATTTCTTGATATAATTAACGTTTATTTTTAAAATTTGAACATTAATTTTAAGCTTTTGTGCAAATTACCGACAAAGTTCGATATTTACGATCGTTCGATAATTTATTATTTTCTGCTAATAATAAACTATAAATTTGTTCATTTTGATATATTTTAACTTTTGATATTATATTTCGTAAATAACGTATTTTTTTAGGAATCTGACTTCATATAATTCAATGTCAAGTTAGTATGTATGGAAATAAAATGAATCGTAATATATATCATGCTTACAGAGTAAAGACTAAAGCATTATTAAAAATGCTTTTATCTAAGCCAAAATAGTCATCAACGTACCAGAAATAATTTTCAACCAACATTGTTCGATTTTTCGAATATTGGCGGGTTACAGGAGCACACATTGCATATATTTAATATCGTATATCTATAGATTCTTTTGTATAGATTCCACTGTAAGATTCCTTGCTAAAATATTAGCTTAATAAGCAGAGTGCGTCATCTAATGAAGAGGACAGTCATGCAACACACGACATCCTAATGCTTTAAGAAGGGTCAACATTGAAATTCAAAAATTGGTATTGGGAATTCTTCTCAAATGCCCTAAATATGGTTTTGTGTGCTGTCTTCTTAAACAGCACAGTGTTGATGTGAGAGTTATCTCAACTTCTGCTGTACTCTCTCAATGGAACTACTCGACACCAATATGTTTCCATGTACCGCGGTGTTCGTCAAAGATTCGCTACAATGGCCAAGGACACTTTTATGAGTATATCACAGAAGGGCGATGTGTCTGTCTTATTTAAGAAAAACAGCAAATCTGAAAAATTATGAGATAAACGTCTCCATGGAAAGTGCTTCGTAACCTATTATCATCCATTTTATGTAAATTGTAAAAGCTAATAACACGCCAAAGTTCGAATTATTGAGCTTAGCGTTTTAGTAAAGGTACATGAGCTAATCATTTGAAACTTATAAAATACCGTTTCTCCCCCATATTTGTAAAAATGAAAATATTTAAATGTAAATTTACTTTCATTTTTGCAATGGACGGCGGATAAACTTTAGAAACATAAATAAATGGTCTGTTCTTCTTTTAACCTAAACAATAAATGATTTAATCGATAATAATATTTTTAGAACTTTTAAAACAATATTATTTAAAATTTGTTTGAAAAACTCAAAAATGTATGACTAATTTTTGAAGTGGAGTTAATAAGTTAATTAAGATAATTACTTAAGTTAATATAAGGTTACTATATTCTATTTCACTTCATTTTTTACTTAAAATTTTAAAATGAATTAAAATTATCGA
The DNA here is from genome assembly GCA_034780395.1 of Vannuccia rotundouncinata. Classification (NCBI taxonomy): domain Eukaryota; kingdom Metazoa; phylum Platyhelminthes; order Proseriata; family Coelogynoporidae; genus Vannuccia; species Vannuccia rotundouncinata. The sequence goes on from JAUZNC010035214.1 coordinate 3,090, forward strand.
TTAATTTTTTATGCCAGGAGCAGTTTATATGTACAGGTTAAAAATACTGGACGACAATATGTAATTTTAATTGTAAATTTTAACTTTTCAAAAAATTTATAAATTAATTAAATAAAAAATAAATTTTCATAAAATAAACAGTAATGTTAACTTCAACATGTTTTATTTTTATACATTTATACATTTATTTTCTTATTATTTTTTGTATACCATTTATAGTTTTTTTGTTTTTTTTTATCTGATTCATTTCAACAGTATATATCAAATAATTTTCTTTATTTTCAGAGAAATAATGTTACCAAATTTAAAGGTTAAACTACAAGATAACACAACTTCTAACTTTCAAAATAAGGTAAAAATATATTTAAATTTTTAATTATTTTAATTTTGGTTTCATTAATTAATTAATTTACAATATCAAAACGATTATTATCAATTATTATTTTTTCATTTAAAAAACATGTCTAATAGTAAATGAATTATTTTCTAATTACTTTCTTATTTTTAAAAAAATAAATCTAATTTATTGTCAGTTTTATATGTATTACACTGTTTTTTAGAAAAATATGTACAGTGGACTATGTAAATTTCCGTTTTTATATATGATAATATTATATACTGTAGTGTTTAATTCGCGTTTAATTTATTTTTCAGGATCTTTGTCTATATCAAAGTATCGTTGGCTCAACTCTTTCATCTACTGGGATGGTGGCCATCACTGTTGACAAGTATCAGATTAGGTAATATATAAATATTAATTTTAAACCAATTGAGCTGATGAAATTAGTAATGACATATTAATTTTAAATATTACATTATACATTATATTACAGAACATTTAATAATTTATGTAATATTTGTTTATAACAATATACATTTTTAATAAATAAAACTATATTTTCCATTTTAAATTAACTCTTCAAATATTTCAATTTCAGTAATATTTTTTTAATAAAGGGATCACCAAATCAACAATATTCAATGTTTATAAATGTATTTCATTTCATTTTAATGTAATATACATTTTAAAAAAATATGCAGTTTTTAATGTAGGTATGACTATTTACACGTTGTTGATGTAATAAATGAGTATTTACACTTGTGAAATAGTCACTGGATAAATACTCATTTTATAAATATGCATTTATTAAGAAATATACTTAATAGATCAGATCAATCTTATGTTACATGTTCATATTCTTTTTTTACAAAAATCATGAATTCAGTGGTCTGATTGTGTTCGATAATAACATGTTCGAGATACTCAGTCAGCCAATTATTGCCGACACACTTCTGACTCTTCAAAAGTCGAATCAAACTAAGCGACGAAGGACATGTGGGGTCACAATAAACGATACAGCACAACCTCATGCACATACCAACTTTCACAAAAATACTTACAATCAAGTACATACTCGTGTGAGTCATAATATTCGTCATATACTGTGTAAATATATAAACGTTTAACCTTATATTATACAGTATATAGTACTCTTTTTTGAATAATTGAGTAAGTTTGTTGACCATTCTAAAAAGCAAACAAAAAAATTGTTTTAATTAATAGTAATAATAAATCTAATTTATTATTAATTAATCTTCAATTGTCAACAAACACCACAACATTTTTTAATTAAATAATCAATAATTTGCTAAACAAAATATCAATTTTAATTTTTATATAGTATATTTATTTGTATATTGATGTATAGAAAAGTATTATTACATTTACCGATAAAGATGGTCAATTTTATTGAACAATTGTTTATAACTATATTTTTATTTTAGACAAATAACTCATAAATACTTTATTCATAAAACTTTAGATATTCCTTTTGTTGTATATTTCTAATTATTAACGATACGTTGTAATCATATTTATTATATCATATAATATGTAAGTTTTAATAATTTCAGGATAAACGATTGGCATACTTTGACTACTTTAACAACGTAATTACAAATAGATACCTTGAATTGTATCTTGTAATGGACAATTTAATAGTAAGTATAATTCATAGTTTAATATCAAATAATGCTATCAAATTTATTTAAAATAACATTATTTAAGAGTATTGTGTTTTATAAGCACGTTGTCATTAAAAAATGTTGTACGTATATGTTTCAGAGATACAATTTGCTATGTCTCATATCAGAACTACATTAATTATAATAGATATAATAGGTATATAATATATATATAAATACACAGGTATATATAAATATATAAATAAATATAAATATATATATACAAGCGTTTGTCTATTTTACAAGTTTAATTTATTAATAATTCTAAGCATAAAATAATAACACAATTAATTTCAACTGAGAATGTTTATATAAATAAACGATAAAGTCTAAACATAATTTTCATCGTTTTCAATTATCTTTCTCATATGATCCTTGGCTTTTTGTAGAGCTGATGTCATGTTCAGCAGTAAATTTGTTAAATTTTAAGTTATAAAATTAGAAATGTCATCGATTGAGTAAAAATGTCTTCTTTGGGCTTCCAGTGTTGGGTATATGTACATATATCGCACAAGTTTACATCTGGTGAGTATGCGGGTTGTCTCAAAGGACGATTATTTTCCATTCTAGATTTTCTGCTGTTGCCCGAGAAGTGTATGGGCGGGTGTTGTCGTGTTGAAATAAAGTCTATCTTTAGTACACTGCATACCAAAATAATCTTCTGAACACTTCGTAAATTACAAAATTAATAAATGGTCGATTTATATTTACAATATTTTAAATTTCAGTACTAAAAATAGATATCTGCTAATTAAAAAAATGTCAAACGCTTGTTTTGAATGCAACAGCCTATCTATTTAATATATATTAGATATAACAGTTTGTTTGACTATGACTCTATTTAAAGAAACTATTTTTAGTGATTAAATATTAAATTGATTTGGTTAATATATTTTGGTTCATACATTGTATGGCAACATAATATGATTTTTACATTTTAATTATTAAATAATTTTTAATATGTAAGATGTAGAAATATATTCTAATTATGATGCATCATTATTTTATACAACATATCTTTCTTTTAAATCAATCATTATCAACTATTTGACTAAAAACTATTCTAAATTTATTTTGCAACATAAAAGGAATGTTAACATGTTGCATTCCCTTTTATAATTTAGATCCACTTCGCAATAATGAAAAGTAAAGCGTAATCGATATCACCATGACCACCTTGGCTCCTAGATTATTAGGTTCTTCGAGTAAATAATTCAGGGATTTAACTTGTGAGACAGCGACATATGTCTTGAAGACACAGGGTTTAAAATAAACAATCGTTCCGGATAAAAATCGATTATATTATTTATTCATATTTTTCATTATCACACCCTGCATATATGTATTAATTTAGTGATTATATATATCAGAGATTTTATACATTTTATTACATTTTGGGATGTTAGTTATATGTACCCTCCATATTGCATTTTAGGTTAGAATATAATTTGATTATAAGTCTTAATCTAAAAAGATTATTTAATAACTAAATCAAAGGTCAACATATTATGTTATTGAATAAATTCTTAAAGTTGAATCTTTTTTGTGATATGAATTCATTAGATTTAATATTTAGATTTAAAAAACAATCTAGTTATTGTAAAATATGAAATTCTAGCTTGAGAATAAGGTCACTTATTTATTTGATTGGAAACACACAAAGTATAATTTATATAGAAACCTTAAATTCTCACTGTTTCTATAATATTTAATATTCCTTTTATTTTTTATTTTCTGTTAATTTTAAATAAGCTTTTTAATTCATTTGTCTCTGTTTACACTTACTCTTTCAGTACATTAGTCAAGATTCTTCAGAGATCAAAGTCACTACTTATGCAATATCGATAACAAATTTTATATATGCGGTAAGTACAAAATGGAGTAGAAAAATTATAAAGGATATGTCCATCCCTCATGTTGTTATGTAATATAGTTTTACCGTCAATTTGGAATCCATGTTGTTTTGGTTGGCATGGAGATTTGGACTACAGGTCAGAAGATTACTGTTCCCCTCGATTCTGATCTGGCACTGGCAAATTTTGCGTATTATCGGAGTACAAAAATTGATATTAAACACGACAACGCTCAATTTATTACGTAAGGTTTATATTTAATCTAGTATTTTGTCACTCAACTTTGGTGATTATATTAATTATAGAAAAATAATCAATCATTTTTTGAAAATGGGTTGTATCTGATTTAATACAATATTTTATATTTTAAGATTTACAAAAGATATCAAAAAAGACAATGCTCAGCCGTTTTGGCATATTGTCACCATTTTTATTTGTATTTAATTTTCTTCAAATTTTAGCGGAAAGGACTTCTCAACTTACGCCGGCAAAGCGTATCTTAATGGGATGTGCAAATATACTCATTCAGTTGGATTAACTTCTGTAAGTGACAACTTATTTTTTACATTACTATTTTTGGGTTAACATAAATAAGTAATTTTTATTGAAAATAATTTTTTTTATTCATTACCCACTTACTTAATTTATTTATTTCTTCATTGTCCATGAATATTATACATTATTACCTTCAATAGTGAGTCTTACTTTAGAAAATGTGACATTACAAACGAGATATTTTTCATAACAATAATCTAAACAATAAATCATTATTTCTGCTGCTTAAAAACAGATATTTTTAATAATCTTGAATTTGGTGAAAACTAATATCGTACAAATATGGTGACAAATAAAACATATAATCAGTATCAAATGAAGTTGAAAACTTCTATATAGAATAGGCCATGAGTATTATTAAATCTTGTCCCTATTAAGATATTGTTTATGATATAAAAATGTGAATATTAAAAGTTTCCGACTGATTTGTTTTTCAGGATTCAAGTTCCTTTACGGCACTCGATACATCCCTTACTGTAGCCCATGAAATGGGTCATAATTTTGGCCTGGAACACGATAGTACAAGTTGCAAGTGCCTTCCTGATACTGTGTGTATTATGGATGCAGGAGGAGGAAGGTTAATACAACACATTGTTTTGTTTCATAGTATAATTTTTAACAATTGTAGCTAATCTTTTTTTACCATAAGCAGTTATTAAAACACATATTAAAATTATTATATTGTCTTAAACTATCATCTTAAAATAAATAAGGACGTTGAGGGGTCGGAATATTATTGTTGTGTAAGATAATTAATGATCGGCTTTGATTTAATTTATAAATTCATTTTAGTTAATTGATTTATTGGAATTTTTTGACGAAAAATCCATTTCCAATTTTTTGCAAAAATATTTTGAATTTCTGAACTATTAGGTAATTCAAAATACTTTAAATGACACGAAATCTTTTACATATTATTGCATATTATTGCTAAGTAAAACATGTTTCAAATACATTCCACATTCAGTACTAAATTTTATTGACTTATTTTTTATATTCTGTAACAATTTTTATGAAGTTTGGATTCTTTAAATTGTTATCGTTTTTGTATGATTATAATTATTTAACAGCGTGAACCCTACAAAATGGTCAACGTGCTCAATCAGCATGTTACTAAAGAACCTTCAAACGAATCTGGGTTACTGTCTCCGAGATAAGCCTCAACTGTCGTCCAGTTCTCCATCTCGCTGTGGAAATGGAATTGTTGAGACTGGAGAGCAATGTGATCCGGGACCGGTACACTTTTGATTATTGATAATATGAATAACACCAGTATAATATAATGAATTTGAGTATTGTAAATATTGTAAATTCATTTTGGATTTTAACATGTTTAACATGTTTTTATCGTTTTAATATATTCCTGTTTCTGATTGGTTTTAATGATCTGAACATCGTATTCTCATGAATATAAAGTCATGTCAATTTATTATTCATATAACTGTTAAAATGTGAAGATCTCGATCATGCTCTGTATAGTAGACAACAATATTTACAATATAACATTTGTCTTGCGTTCCTTCACTTCACTGTGATAATTTATAAGGTAACTTTTATGAACCAGCCGATATTTCTAACTCATTTTTTCCATTTATTAGAACAACTCCAACAAATTAAAGAAAAAATCATTATTACAATAATCACAGTATTACTTAATATGAAAGGATTCCTAATATTTGACAACACTTACTGTTTATTTGTTTCAGTTTTCCTCGGATCACAAATGCTGCAATATACAAACCTGTCAATTAAAACCTGGAGCAGTATGTTCTTCTGGTCTGTGCTGCAATCCTGACCTTTGTCAACTGAGACCGAAAGGTACCCAATGTTCCACTCTGAGTGACGATTGTGACCTTCCGGAGTATTGCGATGGGAACAGTCAACGCTGCCCCGCTGATGTGAAAAAGACCGATGGTACCTTTTGTGACCAAGAAAAAGTAACGGTTTATGTTAAATGATTTAAGAGTTATAAATTGGATCGGATCAAATTGATAAATATATGTATGTTTGAATGTGTTTACATTGTTTGAATTGTTCTTATAGCTAAAAGTAACATATAATCGATTAATTTGATCTATATTTCAATAATTAATTCAGAGTTTTTCACTGCCGGATAATTCAAATATTATTTTTAATAGATTGATATTCTATTTATAAATCAATGAACAATTTCATCTCATAAATGCGAAGTTTGTTTTTCTTATACTATTTAAAATGCCCATATAACTATATTTCAGGGCTACTGTTATAAGGGTTGGTGTGGATCCTTGGACGAACGGTGTAAATATATATATGGTAGTTTGACTAAAGGAGCCAACGATAACTGCTTTCAACAAAATATTAAAGGATCGGAAGACTATGGATATTGTTCATACTCGGTTGACTCAATAACCGTTACAGACACAATAACCTCTCAATATAAATATCAGCCATGCGACTTAAGGTTCGGAAATGAATTTGTGTTAATTATCATGTTTACGTTATTTAATCAAAGGAGGTATAAATATTAAATAATTACACCTTTTTTATTTAATAAATTTTCCAGAAAATGTCAAAGATTTTTATTCTTTCTCTTCGAAAACTAGTGTGTGGTGTTAAATGAAATAATCCATGAATTTAAACGTGTTTGTGTACTTTAATCTCCGAAGCGGGTTCAAAACTTTTAATATTACTTCTAAACATTCACAAATTTTCCTAAATTAAACATGTAACCGACATACTTTTTTCTGTTACAGTAATTATAAATGTGGAGTAGCACAATGCGAAACACTTAATTCCGGTGAAATTGAGTCAACATTGCACATTTACATGGCATACTGGTTATCAGGCTACTCTCAAGGAAACAAGTTTACATGCTACCATGGTCTGAATAATGTTAATCTAACAGAGATGAGGGACCCGACTTTTGTTCCAAATGGTGCAATATGTGACACTAATAAAGTAAAACCAATTAATGCAAAGAAAACATGTATTTAAAAAACATATTTCCATATTATTGTAATATTTCTATGATTTTTAGGCTTGTCTCAATTCTGTTTGTGTACCCGTGACACAGCTACAAACTGTGATATGCAACTGCGGACCTAAAGGTTCCTGCAATGAAAAAGGGAATTGCCATTGTGAAGTTGGTTACTCAGGACCAACCTGCACGATTGTTGGTGGTTGTGGTGGAAGTGTTGACAGTGGACCAGCTCCGTGTTCTCGTGAGTACAAAATAAGTTCTTTGTTTTATAATATACTATTGAATTATACTATATCACTTATTTATATTTGTACATTTTTATCAGTAGCAGAGCTACTAAATATGTTTATTTTGTTCTAATTATATTGCAAATACGTTTTTTAAGTATTAGTAATTATAGTATAACTGTATAATTTCAATTAACCGAATCCTAATTGAGTATAATATTTGTTCTACAAAGATGACACATTTAAAACGTACTAAATGGATGCATTTATTTGTATTTGATTATAATGGTAAATTTAAATATGATGACACCTCAGTAGTATATGAACGGTAAATTATAATTCAATCGATTTTCTTCTCTGTAATTGTTAAAGAGTAAATTCATTTTAAATGTTTGCATGTAATTTTATCAATATTTTTCAAATAATCAGATTTTATATCGTGACACAAATATGGGGTAGTAATATTCTTTAGTCAATATGTATTTTATATCCATTTCAACCCGGGGTGGCCAGACTCTCTTGCCATGAAAATTCCGTCATCTAATGGAATTAAAGATATTTTATCAAGGATTATTTACAGTGTTTATTTCACCTTGTTTTGTAATTTGTGTATTTATTGCATTTATTACTAGTATACATAGCATTCTTAAAATCTTCAGTATTTCGTGAAGTTATTCTTGAGTATTTACTTTTTATATTACTAAGTATTTAGTACATAGTATTTCTATATTTGGTAGTTAATAGGTATAATATTTAATTAAGTTAGTTTATATTCTATGAGACTATTCTTATAATAAGTTGCTCAGGTTTGTTTCTTCAGATAATATATATTAGTTGTGGTATAACTCACAATAGGTTTTTACTTTTATTTTATTATAGCCATGATGTAAATAATTGAAATTCAAAGATTTTATCATTAAGTATATGAACAAATGACCATCACTAGTTATTGTCGGAATGTAATATAGTTTAGAGATGAAAAATATTTCTTTATGAGATATGCAACGAGACGTTCCTTTACAATGTGTGTCGGCTCTTTAGTCAAGTAATTAATTATATCAATCAGTCTGTTTCTTAACTAGGATGAGAGGTACTCTAGTAAGATACTCAAACCAAAAAATAATAATCTACAGACACAAGCAATAACATATTTAGTAAGGTCAACAAGTAATAGAAACTCATAAAAGTTGTAACGCGTTTGCAAATTGAGACAGATTGTCTGGTATTGACAAAATAATTTAATGTATTGTGAATACGACTGCAGATTATTTCTAATTAAAAACAAAATATTTGATTATTAGAAAAAAATTAGTAATATTTTCTCTTGAGGACACAGCAAATAGCATCACATAAACTTAGTACAAGACAGAATTTATTTATACAACTCCATAAAACCGGTTGGCAAGACTGTCATGGCAATACGTCTTGCCACCCGGTTCGAATGGATATAGTGAGATATAAAACATAATTATAACATAATAACTAATCGATAGACGTCTAACATGAATTTAGTCGAACGCCACAATTTTGAAATGAAATATCTTAATATTATCTCATTATATAAAACATATATTCAAATACTACTGATCAATTTGAAAGTAATCAATTCCTTATAAGGAAATTCCTTATAATCAATACATATAAGGAAATAATGAAAACATATGTAGAAATAATTGGAAAACATCGCTGCATTTATAGTCTTTGCAGTAAGATAATTAATTTAAAGATTAATTATGAAGTCAAAATTATTTATATAGTCATACTAATTGTTTATTTTATTTTTACAATTCAAAGTATAATGGACAAAATCAATAAGTGTATGCCAGATATTTATTTTAGTTCGTTATTGTATAATTAAATACTCCATAATATATAAATATCGATTTGCTATTAATTTGCAAAACCCGTTACTGTCTTGATAATAATTTTATAAATATTCAAAGTCTGTCATTTAGAACGATTTTTTACTTTAAGCGAGATTACAATTAATAAGATATAAATATTTAATTCCATATAGAAACATCTCAAACTACAACTGTGACAATGTCAACGATGTCTACAATCAGACCAACAACTGTTGGTAAGTAAACGGATTTCTGAAAAATATTCAATTTAAAAAAACTGTATATTTACCAGATTTGGTTGTCAAAAATTGTTCAGTAATTAAAACCGATTGGAAGGAAACTTTTTTGAAAGCGTTATCCTTTTATAAACTTTTTTTCTTTTTTTTTATATTCGTTTAAGAAATGAAGAAAACCCCTTTTTGGATGAATGAAAAAAATATGTCTGGTATAATACATTTTAAATGGTTAACATTTTATTTGAGTGATCACTATTTTTATAAATTTGCTGATTCTATATTATCCTGTAATTTTTTAATATATAAAGATCGAGTTTGGATACAACCCGAAACCCCCACAGGTATTGCAGGTTTTAAAAAGTGTAGTTATACGTAATTTGTTTTATCTCCTTTCATTTGTGATATGCCCGTCAAAATGTTCTCTAAAGTATGTTCTTTAGCCCTTTCCATACCGGGTTGGTTTGCGCTTCCACGATTCAGGGGCGATTCGCCCCCCCCCCCTTCCGAATAGGATATTCCTATAGTGCCAAGTTCAAAAATTTGTCTGATGATAGTCAATGCTGCTAGATAATGTTGCAAAAATTCTAAAAATTGAAAAAAAAAATTTTTTTGAGGCTGTTCAAAATTTGTTCAAAAATATATATTTTTATTTATAATTTCAAAAAAAATTCTCTTTAAATCTTTAAAAGTTGTGAACTGGTTTCTTGTTTATTAAAATTTGATCTGGTTGATAATTTTATCATGATCATTCGCATGGGTCTATGTAGGTAAATTTTGCGTTAAAAGTAATAAAACTTCATTATAAGAAAAGTCACGACAGCTTATTCTCGAATTGTTCAATAACAAATGCCAGCGAAAAGCCCCCCCCCCCCGCTCCCCGGTATGGAAAGGGTTTTTAAGTAAGGGGTTTTAAAGAAGATTCCACGGGGCAGTTGTTTGTTTTGCTTTTCAAGGCGATAGTTTTATTACAATAATATAGAAATATAAAAAATGTAACATTAAACTAAACTGCTTGTGTATTTTTAATGCATTTTTTTTAAATGAAACAAATTTGATTTTAATAGAAAAATTTTAAATTATCAAACCTATTGACTTTTTGTATTATTCTGTGATCAGAAAATGTTGGTAGCATTATTATTATTATTTTCTTATTTAAAATTAATTAGGTAAATTATTTTTAATTTAATAAAAATTGTATGATCTGATTTTATCAATTTAATAAAAATATCAAAAATCCTCTTATTATTTTTACAATTTTATATGCAATAATTGTGTTTCATTTTAGAACATAATTGGAATATGGAATCTGGTAATTTTCAAAAAAATCATTTGGTTACCCTTTAAAAAATGTAGTATATCTTTTTACGGAATTTACCTCCCAAAGTAAATTTATATGTCTAATGTATCTTTTATTTGTGTAAAATTATGAAGTATTATATATAATTTTAAATAATGTGATTTATTATATATTTCTGTAAAAGTCTTATGCAATATTTCTATATTTAAAGTCAACTGATTCCTTTCATTTGAAGTAATATCGTTATATTGTCGTATGTATTTTTGTTTATCATTAGACACACTTCTATGTTGGGTTATTTTTAACTTGTGGATTTCTTCTTTGTTTTTCAAAATTATTTTAGAGCCCTGGATAATTGTTGTCGCTGTTCTTGCTGGAATACTTGGCATCGGTCTTATTATCTTGTTAATTGTGCTTGCCAAGAAGAACCTTCTTTGCCCCAAGGCGGTGCCAAAATCAAACATCAATCAACCAAATATTGCAACTATCGAAGGAAGTTATGGCAATGAGGCTTACATCGGATCAAGCAACAGTGTTTACAATGGGAGGCCACCCCAAGGTGTACCCTGGGCTCCTGTTCCTCCAATTACTCATGCTTATAATCCCAGAATGCATCCATCAAAATATCAAGCTAGGGCTTAATATTTGAATATTAAAGTTTTTTCGTATATTCTGTTATATCTTATCTTTTGAACTGAAAAATACTCTTAATATTCTATTTTTCGATGTAATGAATCACAAAACAATTTTAAAAACATGAAACCTTTAATTACCCAGACTCTAAGGACGGTCAACATAATTTAGTACAATTGAAATAAATAATTTATTTTGTATAATTTTAATTTGCCAGACATATTTGCTAGTTCACAATTCTCAAATCTGTAGTAGTTTCCGTCTTTTACATTATATAAAATTGTATTTAGAGTTGTTTGTTTTGATATGGACACAAACCAATATCCTAACTATTTTTTATATTTTGTATTTGGTATAATATACAATTACATTATTTTTTATCAAATATAATTGTGACTATTTTATTACATGTTCGCAAATAATACTTTTTTGAAAATTAATAAAAAAAATTAAATCAATGAGATTGATAAGATTTAATAAAATAATAAATACCTTACATAATCTAAATTTTATTCATTTGTGAAGAGTACAGAAGTACATACATTTAAAATATATTTTAAGTTTACTAAAATTTTGCCATGACTGCAATTTCGATAAATATTTATATAAAATTCATAATTTGAGTTATTCGATTTATTAAAAACAATAAAAGAATAATTCGAATTGAAAGCGGAAGCGAAAACGGACTGTATTTAAATAATATTGACGACTTAATATATGAATAATACAAAATGATCAGTCAGTTTAGTAGCAGGATATTTTAAAAGGTTGTACACTAACATAGTCGTGGATACTCCTTTATTACTAAATAGAACAATGTCATTTCTATTTATAATAAATTCATACTAAAAGTTAGTGGATTGCAAAAATATGTGGACGCTGAAAGATGAAATTAAAGAACAAATAAGGGTTAAGCGTATCAGTAATATTTTAGTAACACAAAAAATATATCATTACCACAATATTCATTATAATATTAACGATGATCCAAATATATAAAAATAGGAGAACAAGAGTAAATTTTAAAAATATTCAACACACCGACCTCAGGGTCTGGCGTTTGGAAAACGATTAATGTGTATACAAATCTTTAATTAAACAAAAGCACTTTGTAACGTTATCAAACGATTTTTTATAATTTTAAAAGTTATTCACACTATATACATATATACAATAAAATGCAAAATGTATAATAAAAAAAAACATGTGACTATAATTGTTACGTACTCGCATTATTTTCAATTGGTACCTTATACGCTATTTTTCAACATTGATTGATAATATTCTTTACAAACATACAAGCTTAGATACGTTTCTTAATCTATAATAATATATATTGATATTAAGTTGTATTCACGTTCCAGTAACATTTACCATACAATATATATTTGAAAACTAAAAAAAAAATTAACGCAAAACATACCAAATGCAATAACAAGTTTTGAAAAATATATAAACAAATTCGTTTGGTAACATTTTAATTAAAATTTTATTTGGTTAAAATCAAACTATATTTTTAGTTGTTTATTTTATAACTGAGAGTTTTTTTATTTTTATTTTTGTTTTATTATACATTTTGTAGTTTTATGGTATTTGTATTGTGTGCCTCTCTGACACGCTCCGCCATATTAGACCAATACATAATTATATACAATAATCTCGTGGACATTTTTCTCATAAATGTCAATTTCTAGATCTATTTGTATTCAACATTTTTTTTAATATATTATATTTAATCAACATACTAATATGTTTTACAAAATTGGATTAACAGATATTTTTTTATTAAAACAAAGTAATTTTCAGATTCAAAAGGTAACACTTTAACTTTAAATTATTGTGACATACAGGGTGTCCAGAAGTAACGTCAAACTTTAAAACTGAAACATTTTAATCCAAATTAGTATATTTAAATATGTCATGATTAGTTATTACATCAGTTAATATGAGTTACATTAGTATTTAAGTTAATTTATGTGCGATGCTTTTCAAAATGTCCACCATTTTGGGCAACACCAAATTCTATTCATTCATGAATTGAGGCACATATTTCCGTGCAAAAATTATCATAAAATATTTTGAATACATCAATGATAGGGTACGTCGCAATTGAGAAACAGTTTCAATTTGTTGTTTAAAAACCTCGACTACTAATTTCAATAATGTCTTATTTGGTGTTCATGTTTGCATGGAAAGAGCAGTAATGGATAAACCAATTTACATTGGAATGTCTGTATTAGAGTTATCTAAACTCATAATGTACTCTCTTCGATATGAAACGTGAACTAAATATTCACGCGACCTTTGTGGTCAATTTGAAATCCTAGCTGAAGATACAGACTCTTTCTTTCTTAAGGTTAATAATATTGATATTCAAAACGTTTTACTTCCTGTCATGTTGAAAGATGGTATTTTTGGACTCATCAAATTTCTCTCCTAATAATCGGCACTATTCGAATGATTTCAAGGCCAAATTAGGGTACATTAAAGATGAATGTGCCGGAAATGTACAAAAAGAATGGATTTTTCTTCATTTAAAATTTTACAGTTTGAAGTCTGATAATGAATAGGAACATAAACGGGCAAAGAATGAACAGAGATCTGTTGTTAGAAACTTTTTCAATCATTCTACTTATATTGAATCGTTTGAATTGCAAAAAAAAGTGTTTTAATAATCAAACTAGAATTGGATCACTTAATCAGAATAAGTTTACATTGCATTACAAGAGATCATTTTCATTTTTTGTTGATAAAACAGCTTGGATCAAATTCAACAAAAGTGTTTCATATGGAAATCACAAACTTCTACATTGGTTTCCAAAATATTCACCTCAACTTTTAAGAATTTTAATAATAGGCAGTGTAATAGCCTGTCGATACAACTCTGAGTACTAACCCTCTCGGTCAATTGTCACTTTGTAACTATCTTTTCGCGCTGAATTTTTACGTCCTCCCCTATATATTGGAAAAAATCGTTGCACATTTCCTCATTTTGCACAAAAATTAATGACTTACTCTTTTTGGACATTTCCTCTTCGTTGCACATGGAATATTGATTTTTAACTTTTAGGAAATTTTCTAGTTAATTTAAAATTATATGCTATTTAAATATTACAAATAATATATAAAGTATTACAAAGTGTAAAGGTTTTAAATGTAGTATTTATGTTTATGTATTTTTGCATATTTTAGGTTGAGGAACATGACAGCAACTATATTTATGGTGCAGATCAAGTTTTTGTAACACATATCTCCAAAACTTTAATAGAATGAAACAAAAAATGAACAGTATAAATGAGCCTTTTTGAAGTTTTCGGAACCATTTTCTTTTGTCAGTATCTTCATATTCAATTATCTTCTCTGGCTGCACTATGAATGGCTCGTTTGACGTCACAAGCTTTTTATATGACATAATTAATAAATTTAAAGATAAATGTATTGATGATAAATTTTCCTGGACTTATTTCATCGTTGCAATAGAAAAATCATTCATTTTATGAGATTTGTGTTAATTTAATATTTTAATATATAAATTTAATTTGTTAAAAGTTTCTAACAAAAGGAGTACACTATTTTAGACCTATTACTTTGAAAATTAAGAATATTTTTATATAAAATTTGTAATGCCTTTTTCTCATCTATTTTCTTTTCTTCATCAAGCAGTCGACGGAAATTGATCAATGGCGGGAAATCCTTTGGATTTGTAAGGGTGCTTGCTAGGTTTCTTCCAACTTCTTAATGCGAAACTCTTGAGATTCCACCGTCTGTATTTCTATCGATCGTTCGGTCAGAGTCTGCAAAGTACTTGTTAGTTGTTTGGTAATTTCCGTAGATATAGCAACGGGAGTATTGTCTCGCTGTCGATTCAATGCATCTTTAATTGAGGTATTAGTGTAACACAAGCCAAATTTGGTGTGTCGTGTGAGAGATAGCGAAGCGGCATAACCAGAGTTGCGTCAAATTATAGATTCTTTTATTAATTTGCTAAGGTCAGATTTGTACAGTTAATATCCATTGCGTCACAGAATAGTATTGGTAATCCTAGTAAATCACACAATACACAGCAGAGTGCAAGTCGTAGGCAAGCAGGTTTGTAGTAGTTGGAATTTATTGATGAGTCATAACATAAAACAATAGAATAGATCCGATTCTGCGTTTTATAGCCAATAAAATAGTACTAAATTTGTAAAGTAAAATCCAAAAAGTTTACCGTACAGAAAGAAAAAGCGAAAACCGACACGAGCGCGGCAAAATACGACCGCGTATCTTTATAACTATACTTATAACATCGACAAAAACATCGTTAACGTTAAAATATGGTTCGACACTTCCAAGTCCTATTATTTCTCTGTCTGTTGTATAATATTTCATGTAAGTTGTAAATTATAATAATTATAATAAATTTTTATTAATTATTAATTATTAAATTATAATTAAGTATCATGCGCGCAAGCAATTTCAACATTTTAATCAAAAATATAAAATAAAATAAATGAATATAATATAATATAATATAATATAATATAATATAATATAATATAATATAATATAATATAATATAATATAATATAA
>JAUZNC010035225.1:0-16856 GCA_034780395.1 Vannuccia rotundouncinata
ATTTTTTTAAATTGACTTTTTATATTTCCCACAAAAAATGGATAAATAATTTCTACGAAATTTAAGCACAGAATAACGATAATGAACAGTATTAACAAAATTTAGTATATGTACATATAGCAACAAACAAAAAATATATAATCGTAGTAAACAAAATTTTATTATGGAATATTTCTGTATCGATTTTCGGTCAATCAAAATATTGTAGTCAATCAAAATATTGATTTTCAATTAAATTAAATTTTAACTGAATAATTTAATCAGATGATCTTTACTATGAATTTATTTAATTATATAATAACATATAAAATAATAAAATGAGTTAATTAAATTACCTCTATCACAAAAGTCTTCTTCTATATAATTATATTTTATTAAAAATTATTAATGTAAAAGTTAAAGCCTGGATGTAATCAAAATTTTATTGGAGACTCAAAGTTTTTCCAATAAAAATATAGATATTGTATCCTTTAACCAATGAATTATATATTAATTATCTAGACCGGCAAACTGACCAATATTCAATAGTAATAATCGTCCGCGGAGGAATATATCTATATCGATAATCAATGCCAAATTGATGGGCGGAAGTTCAACATTAACTCTAAAATTAATGAAATTTATAAATTAATCAATTAATATTGATTGAAAACCCTCCTTAAACCGAAACTAATACCGTATATAATTGAAATGCACTCTAGACGTTTTTTTGATCAGTTTGCCGGTCTAGATAAATAATATATAAGTCGAATGCCTTTACCTGTAAATCGACTAAATTTATAAAATAAAAATAAAAATTAATTTACTTTATTGTGTTTATTTAAGTTCATAAACATAACTCACATATTTCTATTATTCTTATTTAGAGGAACACTTAAGTATAACATCATTTAGACATTATTCCAGTACATATACGATGAAATCGAGGTCAACTCCATATTAAATTTCATATTTGTATACAACATCAATAATATTAAACATAATCTATACATTATTAGGAGAAATATGTGTTATATTTTTCTTTTTAAACTATGTTTTCGGATTCACTTTTTATCACAATTTCCAATAAGATTTGATTTCTTCACGAAGATCTATTATTGGTTAAAGCTGACAGATTCAAGGAGTTGATGATATCAAAGTAAGTGTAGATGTTCATAAATGCGGGAAGATTATAGTTTCAAATTTATGTTAAAAACCGTTCTATTATCACCGAAGAAGAACATTATATCATCATGATTAATGGATTTTACATTATTTTCCACTGAATAGTAAGTTTTTAAAATAGGTTTTAATTGAATTTAATTCCATTTAATATCATTTTAAGATCACAATTATTGGTTTTATGACGTTTTAATTTTTATAAATACCTTTTATTGATATTAATATTGTTGTTAATATCAAAATTTAAACAATATGCATAACTGAGTCTTAGTAATATTTGAATGGAAGACTGATTAATGATATTCATTCATAATCCTGATTAATAATTTAAATAAAACATTATACAATTATTACATTTATTTTTAATTGATTCAAATTATATTGCTTGAGTTTACTTGCTTGCGTTTAATAAACCATTTATTTCATGAATTTATAAAAAATAAAGTTATTTAAAATGTAGAATACCTACATTTTTATTAATTAGTCAAATAATCGATATCGGTAAATAGGTATATGTTTACACTAATAAAAATTAATTCAAACTTCGTTATATCAAATCGATATTTTTCTAACATAAAAGTTCATTTCTGTTTCAATAAACTTTAATTTTGAGTTTTTCGAAGGTCAAGCATGTATAAGTAATTCCAAACGCTTGGTCATGTTGTACACCTGAGCTTTTGTCTCTGGGGTTGTATTTGAGATAACTGTATTTGTCAATGAATTTTGAAAATTGTCACAAATCTTCATTAGTTTCAATTTGTAACAAATTTGATAATTCGTTTGGCGTAAGTTGATTAATGAATTGTGCAGTTTTTTCCGATGGAGGTATTTCAGTTGTTGATGTGGTTGATATAATAGTGTTATTGAGATGATTTTAATAATACATCAGTTATGTTTAAATTTAGCTAAGGTGCGAATTACACAATAAGACATCATCCTATAGGCCATGTTAAAATCTGTTAAAATTTAATGTAAATTAAATGTATTGGATTTTAGTTTACTATGGTTTTTAAATTCAAATTATTATAACATTATTTTAAACAATTAGATTAAAAATTACATATATAGTAAAATTTCGATTATTATATATAATACATAAATGATTTAGAATTATAAGATTTCAAAAATAACACATGAACTTTTACAAAATTCAAATTGTTATAAATTTTGTAAATTGCAGCCAGGATTAAATAAATGAATTAATTTTCCTTAATACATTTACGCAATGTCTCATATTTCATAATATTATTTTTTGAAAATCAGTCAAAAACTAAACACAAAAGAAAATTTACGTTATTGATTAATGTTTATAGCAATTAATAATGGTTAGTTGTACAGCAACAACAACAAACTACTTTTCGTAGAGTGACATAAGCAATGTTAGCCGGTGGTTTGGTTTCAGAAAACACCCCTCCATCTATTTATTCCACCGAATTTAAGGTAAAAATGCGATATAGATTTATTAAAAGTTGTTAAGTTAATATTCATATTCATTTAAAGTTAATACAGTGAAAATCATTCCAAGTCACAGTTTATAATTCTGGTTAAGAAACGAAGTTTAATTATTTCCAAGGCAAGATTTACTTTTTTACCTAGCTGGATCATACTTGTTGATAGCTTCTCTACGCCTTCGATAGTACAACAGTTGGAGAGTTTTGTCTCAAGGTCAGTCATCCAGACAAATACGAATTGAGTCTTCTATTAATCTGGTCTCTAATGGTCATCTCGTCGCATCACAGGATATTCTGATTAATTTTTTTTCACGCGCGTGAAAGTCAAGCTATGATAAATTGGATTAATTGCACGCGAGCTCTGACGATAATAATATTTCTCAAGTCACAATGTTCCCAGCGATTTTCACATTTGATATGACAGTTTGCTCGAAATATTTCGTTAATTTTTCCTAGTTTTTTCTCAGAGTAATTATCTATATCCTATACACTGTCAAATCGCGCTCCATAAAGCATTTCTCTTTTTCTTTCTTATATGAATTCTGTGTTCAAAATCCATCCAAATCCTTTCGTTCATCTTGTTGAAGATAACCCGATTTTCTCAACGCCTCCTTTTTTCCTATATGACAAAATGCCAGTGTCCAAATGTGCCTCTTTGGATCCAGTTTTGCCATATTGACCGGATACCGTCCAAATCTATAATTGAATATGGCGGATGAAGAGGTGATGGCAGGATAATAGCCTCATCTGCGCAGTATTGACAAGGGAATTTCCCTCGCAGTTAGCATCACAAGTAACTATATATAAAAGAAGGAAGTGTATGGAGGTACTTTTTTGTTAGAAAATTGAGTTGTCGAGAATTCCTTGTCGCGCCCTGCTGTGGACTGGGACGATTATTTGGATGCTTATTGAGACAGAAGAAGTACTTAGATTCCTTTTCTTAAAAAACTTGTGATACCATAAATATCCTCATTTTCATGTTACAAAACAAAACTCGAACTCGTCTTAACAAAGTAAACAATTTATTATAGATTATCATTTTGAAAATGTTTCGGGTTTAACTAGATACTTATAAATATTTTCAAGAATATTTCATTTGTCGAATAAAACTTCTTTTTAAAAAAATAAAACTGTTATATTCAAATATTATGATTAATAGAACGAAAAGCTAAAATTGTATAAATTGTATAAATTCTTCCTGTCCAATATAATATATATATATATGCATTATGGTCTTTTCAATAATTCCTTTTATTCAGTTGGATTATTCTCTATTTTGCACTATGACGTCATTGAAGCATTCAAACCATCCACTGGAGTGTGTTCTTATTCTGGTGACATCACTGTTAACTGGCAGTATTTCAACAAGCGAAGCTTCTAAATCTAAACTTATTGTTGGTACGTAAGTTTATAATGTTGGAGATTCTATTTTCAATCTTTTATTAAAGGTCCCCTGTATATGATATTGTCGTTTTATTTAAAAAGGAAAATTTTACCTTGTGGTTAAAACCACAATTTTATTAATAATCCAACAAAACTACAAATACAAGTTATTTAATAAAAGTGAAATCAAAGATTCTGTCTGTATATATTTGTATTGCTTATAACTTTCTAAGTTGATCGTATAAATCAATCGATCCATTAAAGAAACTTAAATTATTTATGAAATGATTAATTGGGAAAAAGAAACGGTACAAATTTATGAATTATTTTACTTCAGTTTGAAACTGTATAAATTAGCTAAAAATAGAGGGATTGAAAACACACCATAGTATAAAGCTCAAAATAAATTTAACCAATTTTTAATGATAGTTTGCTAATATATTAAAATTAAATTAATTACTTAATAAATCAAATCTTTATCATTAAATTTTGCATATTAGCTAATTGTTACAAATTTTATTTCTCAAGTACTTACGAATAACCTTTTTTAGACAGTATTTTCTCAAATAATTCTTATTAGTATAGGTTAAATAAATTAGTAAGAAAATGATCCAATGATTCATTTTCATCCACAGTATCACTCAGGATGAGGATGAGTATCAGGATTTTATTTTATTTGATACTTTTCAGGGGCTATAATTGAAGGAGAAGGGACAGACGTGGAACTGGCCTTCAATGCCAGCATCAAGGAGGCCAGAAAACTCCTGCAAACCGATGCTAGACTCTGGAATAGTGAGATTGTCCCGGTCATTGAAAGGATTGAATTTGGGGATACATTCCAAGCCTCAAGAATGGGTGAGTAATTAAAAATCTGTAATGAACAGGTCTGTATTTTGAATGTATTATTCGATATTCAAAGATTTAAAAAAATATTCAATGATCCAGTTGATAAACATTCGATAGTTTTCGGTTGTGTCCTTTTACTTATTGTATGAGATTATTTATTTAAATTGTTTGACTAACGAGGACTCCGCTGAGATTACAATTCTCTTGGGACTCTAACCACCATTGCAGAGGCGACACAACACAAACATTTGTTTTATAACACACAAATAACTTGAATTATTGATTACTGTAGAGCAATTTTAATAAGAGATGATTTAGATTTTTACAATTTTATTCATTAATGTTATTTTTTAAAGATATAAGATAAACACAGTTAATTGTCGTTATCGGAATTGTTTTTGGCTTTTTAATAAGTAGTCATAGCGGACTGGTGTCATAGCGGACTGCATATTTAATTAAATATTTAAAATATTGTTTAATAAATAGTGCTATTATGAAAATTGGAACCCTTTGCTTGTGAGCGCATCAATAAACACTCGGAGAATTGCACAATAAATAGATTACCATAAAACTAGAAGAAACCACTGCGTGGAATCCTTTTTAATTAAAATTAAGTTAAAACATGTTAGAACCTTTCAGACTATTTGTAATGAAATTGGTTTGTCATTACAAATTAGAATATATTATTGAAGACTAGTAAAAAAAATCAATCGATAACTTGACCAATCAATAAGTAGATCTTTTTGTGTTCATTTAAGTAATTTATAATAAAGAGAAAGTCCCAAAATTTACACAAAACTTCAAGTATTTTATTTGATTAACTAAAATAAATCAATTTATATAAAACTATTATTTGTAATTTATATCCATAATAATTAAAAAAAATTCCTCATCGATTAACTTTGTTATGCATATTGTTGCGTAAATCTGGAATGGAATGATTTTCAAATTTGAAATAACTATTACTGTTTATTATTTTACTGTTAACCTCAACATTTATGGTTAATAATTAATGTCTTCCGAATATATAAATCATTGCTTTGTCTTAATATCTTAATCTCTTTCACCAGCTTGCAAGCTCCTCAAAATGGGAATAGTCGCCATTTTGGGTCCTCAAGACCCCCTATCTGCGAATCACGTTCGCGCCGTTTGCAGTCGGTATGGAATCCCCTATTTGGAGACGTCGTGGGGATTTCGACAGACGAGCTACAACGACTCCCTGAATTTGCACCCTTATTACAAGTCGTTCGGTCAGGCTATCAAGTCTTTCGTCACCCAAGCTGAGAAATGGGACAACCTTGCTATCATTTATTATTCCGAAGATAGTAAGAGCATCTGTTGTTTTCGATGTTTGTGACTAAACAATGATTTGATTATCAGTGCAGACCATTCGAAAATGGTGAAAATTATTATAAATTGTGTGTTTAGTTAGTATAAATATAAATCAATTTCAGTCTATTTTACATTTTTAATAACTCAAATATATAAATTGTGATATTTTTTCGTTACATTTCTGATTTATTTACAAATGTTATTGATTAATTTAAACATAATTTAAATATTTATTCACAATTTCTTTATTTTATAAAACAGTTCATAATAATTCTGACATAATTTTTTACTTAATTATTAATTTAATAAATAATAACATCCATATGTCGTATTTTTTTATTATAACTTATTAATATTAACGAATTATTTGGAAATATGGATTAATTTTCCTATATTGTTTTATTATCTATAAAATATATAATTTAAAAATAAATTTTTAATTATTAAATGATAGTTGTTATTTTAAAATTATTATTTTAAGCAATTAAATCAAGCCACAGATACCAGTAAAGTAACCAATAAATTATAGTATTGGTATCATTTTGTGAAATCGTTCATTATAATTCCTTGGACTGAGACACTGTCGATTGGTTTTATGAATTATATTCCTAAATTTTTATAATTAAATATTTGTAGCA
The DNA here is from genome assembly GCA_034780395.1 of Vannuccia rotundouncinata. NCBI lineage: Eukaryota > Metazoa > Platyhelminthes > Proseriata > Coelogynoporidae > Vannuccia > Vannuccia rotundouncinata. The sequence continues at coordinate 6,812 of JAUZNC010035225.1, forward strand.
AATGATAACAAATTTCTATGGGAAAATAGTAGAAAATATCGGTTAATATTAAATATGAAAAATTCATATTTTGATCCAGTTTGTCTAAAATCCAGTGAATAATATAATGAATAAATAAAAATTAAATTTTGGATAAATTTTTATATATTTTGTTTTAATTTTATTCAATATTCTCTGAAACCTTTGGGTTGAATCGTGATCAGGTTTGCTCAAATTTGAAGATCTGCTCAATGGATTCGAGCGACGGGTCATGATCCGACAATGGCGAAAGACCGATGGAAGCTACAAGTACCTCATGAAGTACCTACATTCGAGCATGCAGCTCCGCTTCCTTGTAGACATCCCCTACTGGCTCGTTAGAGATTTTCTTAATATGGTAAAAAGAAATCCATTTATCCCCTTTCCAACAGACATGAATTCCTGATAACTGTACATTAAAGTTAATATTTACTGTAATTATCAAAAAACATTTAATTAACATGTTTTATCAATTATTTAAACAGAGAAAACGTTTAATGTAATTGGTTAAAATGATTTTGAAATTATTTCGATAGATTTTTTATTATCTATAAAGTTATTTTTAGTTTATTTCCAATAATATTATTTGACTAACACTGTTTTAAGTGTGAAAATATTTTTCTTTAAGTTTAGTTTAAAAAATTAGATATTTAAAATTATTCCTAAATTTCAGGCCAGCACGTACAACATGACCACAGCATATTACAGTTATGTTTTCACAGATATGGTAAGCAGTCCTATAATCAAATAATGTCATTAGAAATGATAAAAATAGTATTGTATATTAAAACTTTACTTAAAGTGCAGGTTTGGATAATATTATATCGTATAATACTACCAACATATTATTTAGTGATTGATAAATATTACTACAAGATACTCTAACCATTTATATTGACGAGTCCAAAATGTGAAACTCTTTTTTCTTATCAGTAATGTAGAAAACTTCAGAAATTTGTAGATTTTACGAAGACTTTCTAAATTGAAATATTGACAAAAATGGTGACAATTGATAATAATGTTACCGAATTTATTTTTCTAAACCATGTTTTTACAGGATGTCTTTCTAGTGGATTTGTCCTCTTACAAGCAGTCACAGGGGGCTAATCTTACAACTTTTACAATCGCCCCATTCTCTCGAGACAATGGTACTTCAATTGGGGTTAACCCTCATCTGGAAAACCTCAAACAGAGCGTCTATAAATCACAGCAGAAGCTTCGAAATACAGAAATACTTCCAGCGCTAACGGTATATCATTTGTCTTTAATTCATTGTTAATTAAAATGTAAAGTTTTCGGTTGACATGAAACATTCTGAGTGTTAGTGTGTATTTTTAAAATGTAAATGTATATAACGTCTTCATATTTCAGACAAGCTCGGCCCTGGTTTATGACGCAATTCAGCTACTCATACACGGGGTTATGGAACTGTCTCAATTCAAACAAATATATCCCAGCGAACTTGAGTGTGGAGCTGAGAAGTCCTGGGCTATAGGAAGCAGTATAACCAACACGATTCGTTCTGTGAGTAAAAGTACCTACCCCTGATGTTGTCTATTGTGTGAAAAACATTTGAGCGCTGTCTTGAGAAAGTTTGAGTTCAGAAGATTTATATAAATAATAAAGGGTTTCGAGATTCTTGGTTATTTATTAATAGTTATTATTAGCTATTTTTATTTAGTAAAAATAAGAATTATATATGTATATTCATTCATACAATCGTTAAATCTCAATTTTAATTTTAAAACGTCGAATTTATTGTTTACGTCAAATTATTTTAGTAATTTTCTTGTTCAATTCTTGTATTTCAAAAGGTGTTTAATAGAAAGTTATTTAAGAACCGATATTTAAGAAGAGATGTTTCACTCAAATCAAAAGTAACAAAATTCCAAAATATTTCTGTGAATGCATCATTTTAATTTTAATTTAATAAATAATAATTTATTTCCAAGCTTATTACCAGTGACACATATTGACAACTTTCTTTATTTTATCATTTCTTTTCATTTTCGATTTTCTCGCGGACTCTCTTTGTTTCTAATTATTTTCCAAGAAACTGTAACGACTTAATTTGAACTCAGGTGATAAACAAATTCAGGCTGATCGATAGATTACTGTAATATATCATTGTGTATGAAGTTTAAAAATTGTAATTTATCTCAATCTTCCGTATAACAATTTAATTTAACAATCGTACCATCTCTTTCGCAACGCATCAGAAATCGTCGTCGAAGATATCGGGCCTCACCGGAGACTTCTACTTTGACTCCAATGGGTGGAGAGACAATTTTAATCTAACTATTTTGGAGGTTTCTCTGGACGGGTATCACAGGGTGAGCAACATTCACTAACTACCAACTGCCAACTGCACAATTGTATCATTTAATATCCTTATTTAACAACAGCTGAATGATTTTAAAAGTTATAAATGGTTCAATGCATAAAACAAACATCCGTTATAGAAACCGTTTTCTTACCAATTTTTGTAAAGATTTATATTCTATTCTTCTTTTTTAAATAAAATAACTTAAAAGTAAATAACTCTTCTCATTTTTATCACAAGAAAATCTTTGAATTGTTTTATCATGATATTTCTGCGAAAATGTATTCCCAAAATCGGACTACCAGTTCCATCATTCCAAGTTTATTTTATTTAGTCCGCTCATGTCATTAATAATTGTAATTTATTAAAGTGTGCATATTGTTTTGTTTATCACATAAAACAAAAAGTGAAATATTGAAATAATCTGATCACGAGGAAGTTAAAAAATGGGCCAATAAAATATTATTTAATTAAAATATATATTTGTAGATTAATTCCAAAAATAATTATTTAATTTTTCATTCTAGTTCACTATAATATTTTAAACTATCACTCTTCTTATAATATCGAAAATCAAAGGGAAAGAAATTATGGATAGTTTGTTGAGAATCAAATAGCAGCGACTTCTAATAAGGAACATAGCCACAGGAAATATTGTTTATTTTAACTTCACAATGACACGGCTTCCTCGACAGGACAGAAAATCTGTCGAGCTCCGAGAAAGAAGAGGAAGAAGAAGACCAAACCGAAGTGTCGGTGGAGAAAGAGAAGAAGAAGGCCAAACCGTCGTGTCGGTGGAGATTTGCCTTCTCAGTCTTCAATCACGCTAAGTAATCTTGGGTCTGACAGAAAGATATTATCCGTCTTGATGTTTCACCCAAACTTGAGCAAAGAAAACTTTCAAAACTTAATTATAGGAAAAATAGATTAAATTAAAAAATGACAAATTGAATTAAATTTGTGGAATACATTTTAAAACTCAAATATGAAAAAAATATCTCTGGCTCTTTTTGAGGCGGAACTTTATTTATCTATACAACATTAATTAATTATTATTATTAAATGTTTAGCAAACCGTTTCTTAAAAACAGGGTAATTCAAGATTTGCTCATATCCATGTTGAAGGAATTGATTTACAAGTGGGACTACAGTCTAAATTAAAGAATCCATGGTGATAAGTTGCAAAACTTAATATATATTAAAAAAAATCAATATTATTTAGTGATTATGAAACTATTTCTTTCAGTTTGGTTATTGGAATGCGGACTATCAGCTGACAATTACCAAACAATACTCTCAAACGAGGAAGGAGATAAACAGCCAGCTGAACAACATGACCCTTCGAGTGACAACTGTTGAGGTGATATAAGCGGTGAAATCACTTTTGTATAATGTATGTCAAGGATATGCAAAGCTATTTTAGTAATGAATAATGTCTAATTTCACTTAAATAAAATGGTGGAAAATATTGTAAAATATGTTATTAATTTCTGCAATTTTTTTCGGCTTTCACAAATATTGATTTTTAAAATTTTATTGAATTTAACTGATTGAAATATATTAGTCACAATTAGAATGAGGTTTTTTGCTACTATACTATTTGACTCAATTTAATACACGACTAAATCATATAGACATTATTCAATAGCAAAGAAGGGCTGTTGTATAATATTCAATATATCTACACGGACCTCTTTGCAATAATTATTTCACTATGAAATGGACAACAAGGAAACTATGAATTACGATATACTAGACATTATTTTTATAACGAGAAAATAATGAAATAACTACATGGATTTTATATCTGAAAATATTCACAACGAATTATTTAGTAAAATTTGCAAAATCGTTAGTTTTATTATTTATTAAAGAATTATAATTCTATTACAAAATTAGTTTATGAAACTAAATTATTTCTTGTAGAAAGAACAAAAATATTGAAGAATATTGATTACGAAACAATTATCAACAAACACGGTTTGTTGTTTTAAAGAATGTTTTCAAAACAGTACATTTTTAAATGTTTCAATTCAATTCTAAAAGATTGGTACTTAATTTAGAACTTATTAATCATAACTTTATGAATTCACTTTTCCATTCACCTGTACAATGTTCTTAGCTGCATTTATTAATTGAAGCATATGGTTTGGTCGTTTTATATGGATATGGATATAATTTTATATTTGGACAGAGTCTAAACAAAAATCTAGCAACATAACGATCAATATAGAAGGAAATTTGTTCTGGAAAGATAATTGTTACATAAAATAGACCATTTTCGGAAGTGATCCATCTTTTACAGAACTCTCTTTTATTTAATTAAGCAGATTAAGAGTTTAGTATAATGGTTGATCAGTTTACGTTGAAAAATAAATTAATTCTAGCAATATTTCATGCTGATAAATTATTCATAAATATTAACATCTGCATAATTAAAAACATAATTCATATAATTCAACTAATTGAAGAAAAGACACTTTTAAAATTTTATCAAATTTAATATTTTTCTTTGGTTTCCCAAATTGGAGTTGAATTATTTGAATGTATAACTAAGGATTCACCTTTATGAAGAAACATCAACGTTAATTAATTCTGCGTCTAATTACAAGAATAAATAAAAATAATTTTTTTGATTATTAATTCAACATTTTTGTATTTTTTTAAATAGCATCTAAAATATATCCTTCATTTGATTAAAAAGATTTTGTTTTAAATATCGAAATTATTTTAAAATACAGATTGTATTTCTAAATTTACATTCTTGTCTTCGTTTTCCAATGCAGGACGTACCGTTCGTCATTGCCATCAAGCATGATAAGAACGGTAAAACTTTACCCGACCCGGACGCATGGGATGGTTTCTGTATCGCTCTGCTGAAGGAGATTGCGCACGAATGCGGCTTCAACTTTACGATGCACCCGGTTGAAAATAATGTTTACGGATACCCAAACGGAACCAAGGCCGACGGCTCTCCCAAGTTCAACGGCATGATCGGAGAGTTGATTGATCATGTAAGATGACGATGACACTTAATACGAATATATATATAATTGATCGAAGCATTAAATAAAAAACAATATAAAATTTAAATTTAAATGACTTCAAAGGAAATTGTAGTCGATTGTTTATTTATTGCTATGGTAATTTGCGTTAACATGATCGATTTGTCCTTTTATTCAAAATTAAGGGTTGCAATAATTATTCTACATTTTATTATTACGACAAAATTTTTAATTTTTAACAAATATAAAATTGAATTTTATTTTTATTGACAACAAAGTATGATAGGTCAAGGTCACAGACATTCAGATTTGGTTTCTTGCAGAAAGCTGACCTGGCCTTGGCTCCTCTAACCATCACCTACGAGAGGGAACGGGTAATTGATTTCACAACCCCTTTCATGAGTCTGGGTCTTAGTATCATCTATCGAAGACCGAAGGGGAAGAAGCCTCATTTATTTTCGTTCCTCCAACCTTTGTCGCCACCGGTAAATGTGAACTACTTTTGTTACGTATAAGGTAAAATATCTTTTATTTAAATATAACTAGATTCGTTTGAAAATCGTAAAGCGAAGTAAGATATATTATTTCGGATATTAACTATATAATATAATTTTCGATGCTTATATTTGAGGCAAGCCCATTTTTAATGAGTTTCAATACAAATAGATAGGTAAGAAAATCTCACAATAATAACATTTACCCATACTATTAAAAGGGAAGTCCACATGTCAGAGAAGCAATAATTTCATTAAATTAAAAGCTAAAAGCTAATTTACAAATATAAAAGTATGACATACTAGCTAGATAATTCCCAATCGATTCAACCCAGACTTCATTATGGCTTTTATATTTCCTTTCAGGGTAAAATTTTCTTTTTCTTTGGATAATGGACGTATTTTATACAGTCATTGTCTTTAATAATTAATGCAATCGATATGGCCAATTAGGTATTGTCAATTGTTCCAATCGTAATTTGAAGACTTTTAATTAACTTTGACAGCATTATTTGACTGCTTAAAACCGAAATGACAATTTTTATATTGAGATTAAAATTATTTAAATAAACAACTGTTTTCAAAATTTTCAATAACCTTTTTACTAAATAACAAAATTTAATTTAGTAAATAATTAAATTCGTTTGAAAATATTTAATATCAATGAATGTTTACCCTGTTTAATTTAAAGTGAAATGTTAATCTTCTTGTCATAATCAAAATTAAACAAATTATGCATGTAAACTTATTATAACTTTAAAATTATCAACTAAAAATACAGATATAATTTATATTTCCTTCACTTCTGCTGATTTAATTACTAATGCTTCTTACTGCAGGTTTGGGGCTACGTTCTCGCTGCCTACATTCTCGTGAGTTTTGTCCTTTTTGTGGTGGCAAGATTCAGTCCTTATGAGTGGTACAATCCTCATCCTTGTAATGCGGACTCAGACATTGTGGAGAATCAATTCAACATGCTCAATAGTCTCTGGTTCACGATTGGATCCTTGATGCAGCAAGGTATCTTGTGGTATTACTATTATTACTGTTTTAATAAAAGTAATCTGTAGCTAGTAATGTGTACATTTTCATTTACAAAATACACGAATAATTTTGTAATTCTGCTCTTAGTAAAAATTATTAAACTAAAAATACTTTTATCGATTAATCGATCTGCTGAATTCTCAATACGAAATCGTTTTCCACTCCCCTCATATACTTCCAGGTGCGGATATGTCCCCAAGGGCAACCTCCACTCGCATTGTCGCCGGAATCTGGTGGTTCTTCACGCTCATAATCATCTCCTCCTACACGGCTAATCTTGCCGCCTTCCTCACCGTCGAGAGAATGAAGTCTCCGATCGAGAACGCCGAAGATCTCAGCAAACAAACTCGAATTCAATATGGCGCTCTCAGGAGTGGCTCCACTTATTCGTTTTTTCAGGTCGGCACAAAGAGTTGATTGAAGACGTTGATTTACACGGATACAGTAAAACAATAGAGTTATTTTTAATTTACTAAGAATTTTTTTTTTAATAATTCAGAAATCGACGATTAGTACCTACAAGAAAATGTGGAACTACATGAATACACACCAGAGCGTGTTCACATCGACCACAAACGCTGGTATTTTAAAGGTTCTTTCGGAGAATTATGCCTTCATTCTCGAGTCGACAATGAATGAATATTATCGTCAGAGAAACTGTTCTCTGATGCAAGTTGGGGGACTGCTCGACTCCAAGGGGTACGGTATTGGACTGCCCCAAGGTGGGTGATTTCTGCTGAGAATATTCACATATTTACAGATAATTTTCACAAAAGTTTAAACTTATGTTATGAATAGTTTTGATTTAAATTATTATTTTTGTGTTAAGACTTTCTTGATCAAGATTTTTAAGTGATTTTTGAAGCTAACAAATCTAACGATTCCTCCGTTTCTCCAAGGAGGCTGTTCTTAAATGATTTCTTAGAAGGTAATCAACCATTTCGGTCTTTCAAAAATGCTCGGTTTGAAGGTCGATGAACGGTCGGTATTTTTCAGGCCTACAATTGCATTTCACCATCTATCGACCTTCATACCTACGATTTTTGTTAACTAAGAGTGTCTAAAGCACATATATATTCAAACTACATTTTCAGTTCAATAATGTGAAATATGTGCTGTAACATAGATTGATTATGAAATAAAACAAACAAAACCAAAGGGGATCGAGATTCCTAAATTTGGTGATGTCAGTTTAGAACAGTCTCTGAAAACTTTTGCCTCTATTTTTAATATTGATAATTTTGATTCCACATAATAGATCCACATGCGGTCAACACCTATTAACATCTGGATTGTTCAAATGAAGAATAATTTTTCCATTCCTCTTATAGTTAGTATAAAAATTACTTTTCAAAATTTTCTGAAATACAAACATTTTAATATCGTTAAGAAACAAATATTAATTTAGAATTTTTTATTAATATAAAATATATTTTTGTTAATCGATAAGTAATCAATATTTTGAATAACTAATTTTTATTTTTAATGTTCCCAAATAGCGATTCATTTATATAATCTAAAATTAATGTCTAAAACATTTATATTAAGTAATAAATATTTTATATAACTAAAATTTAAATTTATCCCAATATGTTATGTATAATTATTGATCAACCAATTAATGACATGTAAAAACAATTTTTTAAAAACAACTTTTCAATAAATATTTTTTTATTTATCAAAAGTTATAGCCAAAAGATTTCCTTTTGTAATTTTGTTTATTATATGTTTTGTTAATTTTCTGAAGTATTTTTAAAGGTAAGCTGCAAACATTAAGGTTAAAAATGTTTTTATTACTTTTCGTTTACGATATTTAAATTCTATTAAATTTCATTAAGAATAATAAAAAATGTTAAATACAAAATATTTTCGTAACTATTCACAAAAATTTCATACAATGTATCCAAAAATCGTATTTTTTTCTTCATAAATTGGGTTAATTCATTATAATAATAAGAAAATTCCAGATTTGAATTATTTTTTGAAGATTTCGAAATTTTGGTTAAATTGTATTTTTTCTTTATATTTTTTTTTGTAAAACTTTAAATAAGTGATCAATTTTTTCACTTGTTCCTGTACGAGCTATTTGGGAATGCTTCTGAACCACTGAAATATAAACTTTTTATAAATGTATTAATTCGGATAAAATTAAACAAAAATAAACACTGCCCTAATATGATCTAAGAATTATGAATCAAGATAAAATTAAAATAATTATTTATTTTAAGATGGTTTTAATTAAAACGCGAACGTCAACTTATTTTATTCCTCGCATTATTGACAAGACGTTATTTGTATTTTTATTTTTGCTTTGTATTTCAAATTTATGCACTCTGTGTCCCCAATTCGTTTTGTTTGTTAGAATTTTAGCTACGCATTTCTTAATTTTATTTTTATTGATTGCCCGTACTATCAATTCACGGTTTACTATTCGTCAGACAGATTTAAGAAATCAATTGTGTGAATTTTACGCATAATATTTTCATTTTGCACTGCACAGTTTAGAACCTTACTCCAAAATCGCACAGTTTCCGTTTTCTCATACAATAGAATGTTATCAAAATATAGCAATGCTTTCATCATATATGCTATACATTGATTTGTTATTTAACATATTTAGTGAATTAGGGATCATTCATCAACGTTATATTAACTCTTTCCCATAAAATGTGGGAAAAGTTGAATAGATTGTAATGCTGATTTTTAAATAATTATCGAGTTATTAAAAATGTACGATTTAAACACAAAACGATATTAATAAAAAAAAATTAGCTTGAATTGTTATAGTTGTCATTTAATTATTTTTATTTTTAATATTTAAAAAAATTTCTTCTTAAAAACAATTGCGACGTTTATGATTGACCTCAAAAATTTGCACCAAGACTTAACGATAGATGCATGTCCATTTGCAATAGTCCTCCACAATCTAACCAGCTTCTGTTATTTAAAAAATTTTCTTTTGAATATTTGCTTTAACATATTATTGTGCGCATACCTACAGTAAATATATATAATTATTATTTAATTTTGCCCTCTGCAATTATACAATTTAAAAAAAAATTTTATTCCCTTTCGATGATATTCCGTTATTTAGAAAAGATATTTGGAATTACTGAATTTTATTAAAATACTGACAGGTATATTAATTGTAAAACATTGTG
>JAUZNC010035236.1:0-19283 GCA_034780395.1 Vannuccia rotundouncinata
TGTTAGTCTATGGTACAATCTTATTACAAACATAAGACCAATTTATGCATACTGATAAATCTGTTATACACACACACGTGTGCAGGCATCATTTTTAATAAAGGACCCTCGACCCCTTTGCCCATATAGTTGTTATCGTTAAAATAACATTTTTTCTAAATTTCATTTAAAAAAGAAAAAATTGAAGAAATGTAAAAGGGGGGGGGTCCGGACCCCCTGGACACCCCCCCCTCTGGATCCGCCAATGGGATATCGTCATTGGATGCATTAAACTTTCTTTTAAATATGTTTCCATTTGGATATTTTAATAACAAAAAATTCTGTGAATAATAGCTATTAATATACGCAGAGTTGCAATTTACTTTACTATAAAATGTTGCACGTGATATCCTATTATATAAAGACTTTGTCCTAGCTACAGAAGGTTTTCCAAAATATCTGCCAAAGAGATTTCAAAGATCATTTTATAGTTAATACTGACAACAGTGCATATTTTAAAAGAAAACTAACATATTTGGTAAAATTAAAGATTCAAAATTTAGATTTATTCAACCTATAGTTATTATAATTGTTTAAAGTAATTTATAAATAAATAAAACAGAAATAGCAGAACACCTTGCGACAACGTTTGAGTAAGCGCCGCTTGAAGTTGTTCTTTAAGCAATTTTCGACTTTCGTAACTGAAACCAATCCTCACAGGACGAACCTCTCCATTTTGTCCTGGAGACATGGCAACTGATTGCAGCGGGGTCTTCGGTGTCGTTACGGTCATGCTACCAGGTGGCCCTATACTGGTCTGGCTCAGACTGTCGGGTAAGTGGCCTTCAATGAGAGCGCGTGGGAAAAGCTTGGCTGCCACCTGTAACCAAGGATAAAATCCATGTCAACAATAAAAGACAATTGTTTCATATTGGAAATTAAATGTTAGGGAATTTTAGATTTAGTGTTTACCAATACACATTATACTAAACTACAATTAGATCTGCGATCTGAAATAAAAGCATTCAACATTCTTAGCCGACGTGTTAGGCAGATTACTTCAATTTGATTGGTTAATAAATATCGATTATATTTAGCCATTTAGTGTAATGCCTATGTGCTTACCTTAAGGCCTCCGGACAACATGAAAACATTGTCATACCCCCTCTGTACAAGAGCTGTGAGAACATGAGGAGCGGTCCTTTCATCTTCATCATACAGTACAATAATTGTGCCACTGCGATTACGACATGCAAGCATTTCTCTAATCTCAAAGTTGACACTTCGGGCGATCATTGTTGCTGGATAGTTGACTGCTGCAATTAGATTAGTGGAAATCAATTTTGAGAAATAATTGTGTTAAGAACAGAACAATATATCGATGAATAATTATTATGTTGAAGTCCCACCAGTGTGAATACGACATTGTTTATAAGCCTGGGCTTCGCGAACATCAAGAAGGAGGTATGGCATATCCTCCGAATATTGATCGAGAAGTTTATAGATATAGCCTTCCACAAACATTGGCTTCTGTCTTACAGATTGTCCAGTTTCACCGGCTCCATTTAGAACCCTGAATTGTTTAATAAAAATACAGTTTAATAATATATATTTTTTTTAATGAGCTAAAAGATACAGTAACAAAGTTGATGTTATGTTAAATGGAACTTATGTATCAAAATCTAAAGCAAAGGTATCATGCAAATGATATAATAATAGAACTATATCTAAGAAAAGTGACACAATTAAAAAAAAATTGGGAATCATGTAAAATTAATACACAAAAACAGAAGATTGTGTAACAGACAAAAAAGGGTCCAATATATCTAATTCTCAATGTGTCTCTTTGGTCCAATTAAATACATATCCTTCCATGTTAAAATTATAATGAAGCACAATAATTTATTGACTGTATCCGAATCAAAAACCTTTTAATAACTAATATAGATCTCTTATTTATCATTGAAATCAGCAAAGGTCATTCACGACTGTAATCAATAACATATAAATCCTGTCTAACCAATTCTAGAAAAACTCAACCAATATCAAAAATACATTCTTCAAACATTATAACTGCCCAATTGAGATACAGTTTAGTTTTTTAATGAGAATGTCTATGATTAAACCATCTAAAACGTTTTTTGTATGAAGTATTGGTTGGAAATGTATTGGAAAGTATATATTACAAACATCTTACGGCAAACGTTAATGCATCTAGTTTATAGCACACATGTTTACTTTCATGTTTTATTATTAGTGTTGAAATAATGATATCAATCCTAATGTACCTATTTAATTTTAACACTACATACACTACACAATACTTTAATCCCTAAAATTTTTTTAAGAATAACATATTTTTAAATCAGATATCCTTTTAACTAACTTAATAAAAATAGCAACATGAATACATGCCATAGAAGTATATTATATTAATAAAGAAGATTATTACTTTTCTATTTTATTGCTTTTCACAGATTGTCTAGATATGGAACCAGAAGTAGAATTTTTGCTTATAACAGAAGTCTTTGATGAGAGTTGCCTTGAATTAGGATTTTGAATAATTCTGCAGACTTCTTCATCTGCTATGTGTGTATCACATTCACTTGTTGGTGATGAATAACCATCTCCATCTACATATACAAAATTCATTTTATAACAATTATCTTGTGTTTATTAATATAAACTGAAAATAGTTAAAACTTTAATTTAAGACCTCTGAACTAGAAATAAATTGTGTAATTTAAAAATATAATATACCTAGGTTTATATAAACATACAGACTTGAAAAGTCTGTAATTTTATAGCAGATGATTTAGGTTAATGCATTATGTATTCTAAACTTACTATGACTTGCATAAGCTGTTTCTAAATGGCCTTGAGAGCCAGCTGTATTGAGTTCTTCAATTTGAATTACCAATTCTACAAAGGCTGTAATATTTATTCTTTTGAAAACTTCATCTGTCCTGTAATGATAATCTAGTTTATTAAAAATAAAGAAGGCTCAATATAGTTTATCTAAAAGGTCCACCTAATATAAGAAAGTGAATAAGTTTATTTTAGTATTTACTTTTTTGAATTTCCTGAATTTGCTTAACAAATTTTGACATACTTGCTCCTGCAAATATAGATGTATACAAAAAAAGAGAATATGTAAAAAATAAAATAAAAAAATGTATATTTACCAGTATCCACAACTGGTTCAATGTTTTTGTATTTTGGATTCTGCAAATAATAAACATGCAATATGATATTTTGGTTTTTTAAGTGTATTTAAATACAGAAATATAAAATATGATTACAAAATACTTTCTAAGGACCTAGTCAAATTAAGGACCTTTAAGGACCTGTATCAACCCTGAAAGGAACTCACTGGCAAAATAAATATTTTGAAAAATGAATATAAATGACAAAAAAGTGAAATAATTATCTTTGTAGACTATAAGGACATAGATCACATAGGAGGTATAAAAATTGTTAACAAAATCAAACACTTGGAGTAACAATCAAAAACCATAAAAACCTATTCCATATATATATAGAAGAGAAGTTTGACAAAGCAGCCAAGTATAAATTCTGGATTAACCATAATAGGCAAAACCCTGTGGAAAGGGGCTATCTTCCCTTTGATTATTCATGGCATGCAAGCTATCAAAATTAACAAAAAAGACCTTATAGGATTAGAAAGTACTCAGTTAATAAATATATATATTTAAAAAAAAATCCCTATTAACACACCAAATAGCTATATCAGAGCTGAAATAGGATTTATAGAGATATGAAAATGAAATTAGGGCTCCTTTTACATATTTTTTACAAATACCTACAAATTGAAAAATATTATTATTAATGAATGGAAAAATAATCACAAATGGGTCAAAGTGTGTAAAAATATCTTAACACCCTTGGCCTGGATATAGAAAATTTTGAATATACTGAATATAAAAGCTTACTTAAGATGATTAATACACTTGAAAAGGAAAATTTGAAAAGGGAAATGGAAAATAAAGGCTGTTTATACTTCTACAGAAAAAAAAGAAAGAGATCAAACTATAAATAATTTTTTAAAAATAAAGAAGAAAATACCACTAGTCTTTCCAATGTGGTATCATTCTTAATCAACTTATACACTATAATTAAAAATGCACATATGGTGAAGAATTTAATTTTAAACATATCCTGCTTCAATGTTAACAACCTCAAATTTCTAAATAACAAGCATAATATCAACCTTATCTAAGGAAATGAAGAGGAAAAAATTATTAATATTTTTCAATTAAAAAAATTAATACTAACTATGGCCAATACCTTATAGACATCTACGATTATTATGTCCAAAAGATAAAATGATCCCTTCCCCCATTGTCTTTCTCTCCCCCCTATTCTGGTAACTGATGCTTCTGTTCTTTTCCTCCTGTTAGTGAAGCACTCTTATTTTGTTTTTCTGTTTTTTTTTATTTTCTTTGTTTGTTTGTTTTTCCTTTCTTTAGTATTTGTTTGTTTGTTCCTTTCCTCATTATGTTTAGAGTTGTTCCTCTTTATAATTGTTTTGTTTCATTTTGTATATTTCAAAATGAATGATGATGATTTTCATAAGTGAATTGCAAACCAAAATCTTTATTAAAATATAATAAAATAAACAAGTTATCTGATGTGCTGAACAGATTTACAAGCAGGTGGTCAATCAAGATTAATTTTTAAATCTATAGAAATTAATAAACATGATTATATTTTTTCATATTTTGTGAATGTTGACCTGGGGAGTAGTTTCTTAAAACTCATGTAGGCGTAAGTCATAAACTTACCAGAGGGCATGTTTCTCGAAACTCCTGTAACTCACATGAGGACTAAAAATAGCAACAACCTGGTAAATTGCTACTTTTCAGGCAAAAGAGTGTTTTTCAAAGCTATCACAGGTTTCAGATATGTCATCTATAGTGTTCTAAATATAGTACAAAGCTGGTAACTATTAACTATGTGTTAATCCTCCCATCTATTTAACAAAAAGTGAAACACTTAATGGGTTTATAATGTTTTATTTTATTTTGAACTATTACATAATTAATATAGTTTAAAAAAGCTGTTATATTTAATTATAAAATATAGCCTAATTTCTAAAATAGCTTGAGATGAACTTATTTTTTTATAAGATTTGTTCAGTTGTTTTGTGATTCTATTTATTAAGGTTTTCATATTTATTGATAATCTCAATGAATAAAATAGTTTTTATTTTTTGAGAATTCTTCTCATTAATATATTATATATATATCTATAAACTTTTAAAAAGTTATTTAAATCTATTTAAAAATAGCCTAATACTCTAAGATTAACTTAAAAATCAAGGCTATCTATATAGAAATGCTACAAAATCATTTTATTAATTAAAAACAATCATAGCATAAATTATATAGGTACAATATGTTCTATTTTAATCAGATTTATACAAGCAGAAATATAAAATAATCAAAGTAACAAAAGATCCAGTTCATCATTATATATTAATATTTGTATATGTTCATGAGGGCATGGAAGGACTATTATTAGCAATGCAAGCTTCCTTAATTTAGACTATAGAGTAGACAAGGTAAATATTTTGCAGTAAATCAATGAGTATTTGTTGACCAAAAGGAAAAGCTACATTTTATGAGTGCTCTACCAGAGTTTTGGAAAACTCATTTTCATTATAATTTTATGATAGTGGTAAGTTTGCAACTTGTGTGCTGTAATTTGCATGAGCTTTAAGAAATTACCCCTCAGAGGATTACATAAATTATTTTTTTTTTCCGTTTAAAGTTATAATGACAGATTCTATTTTAATGTATATGAAAAGGAAGTATATATTTATAAAAATTAAAAAATAATTTTTAAAACATTAACAAATATTTATTGCTAGGAATAGTCCAAGATAAAAGCATTTTTTATTTAATGGACCTGAACTGTCCAGGGTAATATTCATTTTGTTAATTTTTAATATAAGGATATCCTGATATCCAGGCATGGTCCTAGGAATATTTTCAAGTTGGGGCACAAGGTCATGTAGTAGCACTAAAATACAAAGGACGCATTCTTTAGTGAAGGAGGAGTGAGCACATGCCCCTCAACGCACCCCCATTTGTCTAGGGATGTGATTATAAAAAATCAAATATTGTAATTGATTTCAATTAAAAGTGTTTTATATTATATATATGAAAGATATATAATCGTTTAATGACTGTGCATAAAATGTTGAACTTATTAGTTACATAATTGTAATTAATTTATGATTTTTTACCTTCGCATTCCTTGAAGAATGCATAACGATTGTTTTAATTAAATTGGGAATTAAAGGATTAAATGGATTTTAAATATATGCCGCTTTATATTAAAAAATTCAGTTACCATGATAGCTTAACTGGAATGATTAAACAAAAATGAAAATTATTTCATAAAACATATCAAAATTCTCAAAAGGCATTACATTTATTTGTATTCAATCGATTGTAGAAATAACATTTGTATATAGATTACGTACTTATAGGTTATAGTCATTGACTTATATATTATTTATCTAGACCGACAAACTGATCAAAAAACGTCCAGAGCGCATTTTAGTTATATACGGTATTAGTTTTCAATAAATATTAATCGATTAATTTATAAATTTCATTAATTTTGGAGGTAATGTTGAACTTCCGCCCATCAATTTGGCATTGATTATCGATATAGATATATTTCTCCGGGGACGTTTATAACTATTGAATATTGGTCAGTTTGCCGGTTTAGATAAATAATATATAAGTCATTGGTTATAGTAATATGAAACAAAAGAAACGATTGAATGGGATTTATATAAATTATTTTAATACAATTTTGTTTAATGATAATAATTAAAAGCAGAACAATGTAATTTAAAATATTTAAAACAACTCATTTACTTCATTGAAATTAAAATTTTAATATTTATTGACCATTCATATCATAGTAAAAATGTAAATTAGTGTGCCTTTTAATTTTAAAATATTTAAATTTATATTAAATTTTTGAGTTTTTATATAAAAGGTTTATATTGTGTCTTAGTGCATCATGGAATTGAAATGGAATTGTCCCTTATAGATTTTTGTAATATTGACAGTACGTATATATACAGAATATATTGTCGTAAAAACGATTGATTGGAATGATTGATTCAGAGTGGAATTCTAATGTAGACGCTGAATTGCCTAAAGCTGTAATATATTATTACTTTTAATATGTGTTTTACTTTGAATAATTTAATTGTGGTAGGAATCCATATAGTCATTTTACTCTATATACATGTTGGTGTCAGACCAAATGTGAATTCCAACCAATCAGGAATTAGTCAGACCAAGCAGGAAATTTATGTTTGGTCAAACAAATTCTAGATGGGTTGATTAAATGTGTATCCCAAAATCACACTTTACCTACACTCAATGTGCAAAGAAACATTTTTGAATGCTGGCACGCACTTAGAAATGGGGTGCAAAAGTACAGAATTAGTCAGAAACTGAAAAATACTATTTATTTGTTTATAGGAGTAAATATTAACTATCAATTTTGATACAAATAATTTGCAAATTATACTGTATATTACACCAATGTTCATAAAAATGAACATAATAATATGTCAATAAATTTAAACTAAAGAAGTAAAATCATTTTGATCATATCATACATACACAGTAAACATACAATATGTCCACAATATTATAGTAACTAACTTAAAAATTTACTTACATGATTATTGTAATTTATTTTATTGAAATCAAAACAAAATAACATTTAAACATTCAAGTATAAAGAAATGAATTTAAACAATTTTTTTAAGTATTAAAAAAATACAAAACTTATTTTAGGGGCACCATATTTTTCAAGGGGGGTTTGTATGACCAGTATGACCCCCTCTTGGGTGTGTGCCTAGAATGGTTATTGATATGTTCCAAAAATTTTAGCATATTAAAAAAAATTTATGGCTGAAAATAATTTTGGCTTTTGGATGTGCAATAAATTTTAGTTAAACACAAACTATGAAGTATACTCTTTGGCTGCAAGAAGAAAAATTTAGTACCTCAAGTGGCAAATACATTTTTTTAAAAACATTTTTTGATGCAGGAGATATTGAGATCCTTGAGATGCTTCAGAATAAATTTGACAATATACAGATTTTCTAATAGCTTTAAGGTTCTTCTTTGATGAGGAAGTGTTGGGTCATTGACTGCATTTTTTCTCACTTCAAAAGAAAACTTTCCCAGAATAATTTAAATTACTCATCATTTCTAATAGCTTGTAGTGTAGTTTTTGTCATCATCACAATCTCATGACTCTGGATATCAGGATGGTAAAAGCTATATACAGTGTCTGATTTTTGTAGACTGTTTTGTTCCTTCACTCCTGAATTGTGTTAGCATCACACAGCTAATAAATGAAAGGTTGGTTTGATTATTGTGAACAGTTGCTTTCATGGTGAAATCAAGCCAAGGTAAATCTCTTAACAATAAAATCTGGCATGAAAAATATGTGTGTTTCTAAATCACTGGCCTCTTGATTGTGTTAAGATCTCAGTTTTTCTAGACCAAGAAACACTCATATATCAACAGAGAGGGGCCCACTCATCACAGAAACAACATTTTCATGCAACTGAAAAAGTCCCACTCATAACTGAACAGCAATATCATGGGCCCATCATCAATATCAGTGGCCCCATCATTATGTAATTTTAATTTGTTCAAAACAGGGTCCCATCAATTCCATAAGGGACCCATTTTTTCGATTTCCTAAAAACTAGTGAGGGGTGGGCCGTGGTCCCCCTCCCCCAGTGGTGCATCTCATGTCATGTAGTGAACAATTTATACATTATATGCAAACCTATATATTAAGTGTTATTCCTATGATAATGCATAGTATAAAAGAAGCAGATACAAAATCAGAATCCTAATATTTATTGGTATGTAATTTAACAGTAAAAATATGAAGAGTAAATTTTACATCATATCAAATTTATATATTGTATTTTTATATATTTATAGATTACAGAGTTTACAACATGTGTTTGGCATATGTGAAAAATACAATTGTATTAATGATATATATACTAAATGGGTAAATATACATTTTAAGTGGTTTTATTAAATTGTATTATATTACATATTTTGTACATATTAAATTGTACATTATAAATAAACTATTTAGATATCAATTTACATACACACGAAATAGGAGCAAAATAATTTTATGTTATGAGATGACATACATATTAAATGGGTTCGTCTGTATGTCTATGGTTTATTTCTAATTATGTTTTGTTATCTATTTATATAAATCTGAAGTTCAACAATATCAATTCCTCTATACCTATTGAAGTAACCACAATTTAATTGGTTCAAATTTAAGATGCACTATCTAGTGAGAGAGTTATTAATATATATAAATATTAGTGTTTTTATTTATTGTAAGAACAATAAATTCACTGCTTGAATTTTTTGAAATGTAGACAATATCTATGTTTACCACAGAGATTGAAATACATAAGTAAATCCGATTTTTACAATGTACATAGCAAGTACTCTATGTATTTTTAATTTGAGACACAGAGAATTATTGTGGTGTAAATTAATATTAAGTATTAATAAATGTAGTACAAGTTAATGAATTATAGATGATGTACCAATATACCTAACACTTTTTACATACCTTGAAATTTGAACTTTTTTAATTTGTACTTAGATTTTAAGACTAAATTCAATAATCCATCATTTCACAATTCATCATATTCTCAAGGGAATCAATTTTGGCTATATTGGATCATTTTCCTATGCCCAAAATGCATTTGTGTTTTAAAATATAATGACTACCTATAACTGACTAACTGAAATTATAAAAACGTAAAATGGGCTCACTCTGTTTTAGTCTGCTTCACAAATTTAAGTGATTATCTTCACCATTATTCTGCCCAGAAGTCTGTATATCATACATATAAATAATTTCTGTTTTAGAATTAGATTGTGTATTTATTAATATGTTTAGACTACTTTTTGACATCATTATGTATCATCAAATTCATTTGTAAAGTTTCATTTTACAATGTACAGTTAAATAATTAGGAATAAATTTATTTTTAAATATAATCATAGATAATTTCATTGATGTTATTTTGACATTGTATACAAAGAAGGTTTAAATAAATATATCTGCATAAACATTTTACAACAAATCTATTTATGATTGCTATAATATTATATTTAAGTATTTTTTTACAATTTTACTTCAATGTATAAGTATAATCCCATTATAACGTACACAATCAATGGTCCCACGAAATATCCTATCCAAATATAAATAATGATACCTGGCTTATAACTTGCATGGCTGTAACATACAGTTTGGTTTGGTTTTCACCCAAATGAATAATTTGAGCAATGAAGTGAAAACAGTTATAGACTGTCTAGTTTTTATTATAGTCTTATTTCAAACTTTAGTGAAAATTAAAATTTGTGACGACCTTCCAAACTATATTTAATGTTCTATTTTTTAAAATATCTTATATAATCAGTCACCTTACAATATTAGTAATTAAAATAATATAATGATTTTTTCTTTATATTCGGTGAAACTATAAACCAAAACCCCCTTTTCTTAATTTAAAATTGTCATCATATATTTGAAACAGGGTGTTGTACTTGGCGATCTACGATGCATCTTCTATAGCGAGTTTCACATTGATGCAGGACCTCAAGTTACATACCAGTACCCTTCGGACACAATAAAAAAAGTAAGTCATGATCTTCAGTATCCAATAGAAATTGTTTGTTAATATTGAATAATTTAAGATAACTATTTAATAAATTGTAGAATTTATTTTTAACAATATTCTCAATGAATTACAATGAAGTGCAAAGCTCGAGCTACAATTCTCTAATTTATATATTCCAGGTGCAATTTGACCGTATCCATCATCTGGTGATCAGTCGATTGGAACGTCTGATCAGTTTTGAAGCCTTTGACCAGCGAATTATCGGCTGCTCTCAGCGCATAGAAGATGACCGCTATGAGAGGAACATCTTCCAGTTTAACTTCTGCTGTGTAGTCGATGCTAAGTGTGACAACTTGGGCGCTTATGAGGGTCTGGTACGAAAGCTGAATCAGTCCTTCGCTACTTTGGAACAGGAGTATCAGTATCTGTCCAGAGAGATTGAGACAAGGGGTGTTCGCCTAGAGGGTATTCTACAAGAGATATTGGAGAGTATTAACTCTACTGGGTCGTGTGTTCTCACATTGGGCGACTTTGGTAGCATCTATCTAAAGGTATGATGAACTAACGGTTTTAAATCTAAATCTAAATGATGTTTCTTTAATTATTAAACTTTTATAGGCAATTCAACTAGTAAATGTTTGAATGAAAAACTGTAAAAATTTGAATATTTCTATTTATGACATCGAACATTCCTATTTATTTAATTTATACTTGAACAAACAAGATTAATATTATATTTTAAAATTTTAATACTTATTCAAGTAAAATTTATAAAAATTATATATCTTAAGAAAATATATAATACTATGTAATTACTACTGAATAGTAGTATAATATTTTATACCAAAATTTTGATTTCTAGAAAAAATATAATTTTCAAATAATATAATACTCATATGACGGATAAACTTTTAAGTTATGTGGCTCGAATAATATCTCACTAATTCACTCTAATTCTTGTTGATGTCCTTAGTTGACCCGTAGAATGGAGTCAAGCCTGGACATCACAGACGAGGAGGTTCCAGTACTTCTGGATGAACGTGATCCCCTTCTCATGGATCTGACAACTCAGCAGATTCTCAGTCATGTCGATGGAGAGCGCTATGTAAGTCAGATCTCTCGATTAGCCGATGTGGATGTGAAGATTGTGAAGGCGTGTCTGCAGAACCTGCGCTATCTTCGTGTTGTAGACACGCTGCCCGCATTCCTCTATTCCAGTTCTTACGCTTGCCTGCCCAGACTCAAGGAATTGTTGTCAGATTCAGAGCTTCAGAAACAGTGTTTGGAGAAGGTGAGACACTCTTTTTCCCACTTTGGTAATCATTTATAAGTGATTAAAAACATTCATTTGGTATTTAACTGTATTTGTGCTGTGCTACTAAACTACATTTATTATGTAAATTGGCTAATTGATGATGTCTAAGACAAAGGATGTTGTGTGTGAATGAAATAACTTGTAATAACTGAGCTTATTCAAGATTCTGAAGCAAATTTGGTTTGACTGCAGTTGAAATTTAAGCAATTTAAATTTGTCATTTAAAATTTTTTATTGTTTCATATTTCCAGGAATAGAATCACGAGGTCGATCAAACAATCTGTAAAATTGCACCTATCGTATTAATAGTATGAATAGAATGAAAACGAATATTCCAAACTATTATTGTCATACACAGTCCGTTGAAAGAGTAAAATATATTTCGGTCATGAATAAAGTTTTAATGAAATAATTATTAAATACAGTCAAACAGAATTGGCCCCGCTTGCTGTACCCCTGAAGTCTTCGATGAGTATATTTTGATAACTGACCAAACTCTTCTAGAATGTAAGGACCTCTATTGATCTATAAAATTAATATTTGTGTTTGTTATAAAAGGCATGTTACAATATATTCTACACATCACATCTTTTAAGGATATTTCGGTTCTTTTGACAGGGTTGCCACTGGTCCTTGATTCCGGGATATTCAACAGTTTACTAAATGTTTCTTTTCTGAGAATACCTAACGTAATATAATATTGTGTATCTTCTAAAAGTATTTCGAATTTGTCCGTTTATACGAGTGAATAAGGGCTTTTAAACCGTACAAAAACCTGTCTTGATTTTATAACAACAATTTGACTCTGAGGTAAATATACAACTGGTAAATTATTGTTTTATACATTGACTAAGTGAAGTAATAGGACTAATATAAAAAGAAGGTTTAGTTTTTTTAATAGTGGTATTCATGAAATCTGAATTTTTTTATAATTTGAAATATTTTTCACGTTAAATTAAGACAATGCGCTTCACAATGAACAGCAGAGGCTTTTGGTTGAATATTCTTAATTCTAGTTGCCACTCCGTTACTAATGTGTCCAGACAAGTTACTTCACCATTGTAGCACTGTCCTCTGCAGTTAGACAAAGACAGTCGGAGACAAGTAATTGATGATGCTGAAGAATTAATAATTTTCTAAAAGATCTATCGCTTGTTTCAAGTACTCCCACTCTTCGAGAAGATTATATTGCGATCACTGAATCCAGTATTTTCCTACAGTATTTTGTAGAGACAAGGTAAAAATTCTAAAGTTTAGTAATAAAATAAAGTTTACCCTAGAAAGACCGGGGGGGGGGCTCAAATTGACCCACCCATTTTTAAAGATCTCTAGCATGCATAGGATTAGTCAGAATTTTCAGTACCTGTCAACTTTTTTAGTGCTTTCGAATGATATATATATAAAAAATGACAATTTTTTGTATAAAAATCCTTTCTATGGTGTATTTGTTACAAATAAATTCTGGTATTCTAAATGTTTGAGTAAGGTGACAACCTAAGCATCACAGTGAGGAATAATTAAATAGATACTAACAATAATAATTAACTGAACCTTTTTTGTATTTAAAACAATGTAACATTATTTTATGCGATTTCTGTGCAAGATGACAAGCATATGTGCAAATAACTAATATTGTAAGAATGTGTTTATTTTCAGCTAATTAAACATTTCTAGTTGTATTGTATACTATTAGTACACAATAGTAAATTCTCCATCCAAAATCTTCTTGCATAATTAATTGTTGCACGGAGATTTTAAAACATAGATTTCTTAATTAAACTGTTTTGATTAAATATTTTATCTTTATTACACAATTTATTCTTATCCTTTATTTTGCATTTTATTCTAGTTTATTTTATAAATGTTACTATAATTTTAGTTTGAGATACTTTCATGAAACGGCACTTTAGACCCGTAATACGCTCTACTTAACAATTCAAATTATACACAGATAGTGCCGATCATGTTTTACTGCTATTTCAAGTGATCTTGTTGATCAATTATTTATTATTATCCAATATTAATGACTTGAATATTTTCCATTCTAGACTTTTATTAAATTAAAAAATTTACTATTACGAAATTCTATACATTATAGTTACTTCTGGGAAAAACATTAAAATAGATATATTATATCGTACTGGTTTTTATATTACATTTATTCAAAAAAGATATATCTTTGACTCACTCGCGAAAAGAAGTAAATATATAATTCTGTGCTGAATTATTATACAAAGACAAATTTATACAAAACATGACTTTGAAATATCGAGTTTATAGGGAATTAATTTGAAATGGCCCAATTGTTAAGACTTGAACCTGCAGGATATTTATTGTATTATAGCCTAACAAAGCCATATTACATAATATACCAATGTCAGACTTATTTAAATTATTGTCTTTTCAAAAATCATTCCCTTTTCAATTAGGTCAATCTTATAGTATTCAAAGGTCACTCTCCATTTCCGGTCTTATCTCTGAGCAACTGGGCCGGTACCTGATTGCAATCCTTTTGAGCTGAATGTTGATATTATTATTTGTACTAGAGTTGACTTCTGTCCTGCACAGACTTTGATGTAGATCTCGTCTGAAACATCTCGAAGCTAAACAATAAATATAGAGATTGACGCAATTGTTTGAGTATTGTAATAGTAAGAAAATCGTCCAGATCAGTCTGTATTTGTAATATGTACAGGTATCGTTGGCCACTCCTTTGGGTACAATGGACGGATAAATCATTATATAAATCTTGGCTGGTAGGGAACACACAACGAAGAATGCGATAGCTGACAGAAGCATTCGGGTTACTTCTATTCTTTGATTTTGTCGATCGTGGATCTTTAACAAGTTCTCATTGTGGCGGTTTTTAAACATCTGGAAAATTGTAAATCCATTGAATACAACTAGTAGAATTAATGGTATTATTGCGCTCAAGGTCATGTCGATTTTCGGTTGTATATTTTCGTTAAAAGTGACTGATTCATTGGTGAAATGACAACCTTTACCGGGAACCAGAGTTCGGGTCCAAAAGAAATGAGCGTGTAAGCAAAAACAGAGCACAGCCAGACACACGAATGTGAGGATCACATGTCGAAATCGAAGTATTTTATTGGCTAAGACACTTACATAAAAGGCAATAAATCGTTCCACAGATATAATGACAAGAATCCATGTAGAGTAAGTTATGGTGAAGTAGACTCCGAATTCGTGAAATTTGCAAACTCCCAAACTTACAGTTTGAATGTCGAAGTCGTTGGAGTAGCTTGCTTTGCGCAACCAGTGTCTGACCAAGCCGAACGAGTGGGTCAGGATGTCAAACACGGCTAGCATTATAAGCGTGAAACTCAATACCGGTTTGCGACGTCTTTGTCGTGCCTGAAAGAACACATAGATGATGAGAATGTTTCCCAAGAGTCCAGAAAAGAGTAGAACAGGGGGCACAATGCTCCAGAGTTGAATGCGGGCTGACTTGAAGGTTGACGTGCATGAGGAGTTTTCGATAACAGTGGAGACCATGCTTAATTCATCGTCAGCTCTTTAGTTTGGTGTGGAAGATGTCTTGTCTTTTATATAAAGTTACGACTTCTGGTTTTGTAGTAGCCAATCAAACTTTAATATGTGTATACATGTTTTTGATTGGTTTAGAAGTGTGTTGTTTGGTAAGATTCCTGTCAACTTGCAAATAATATCTTTAAAATTTCTTTCTTCTTTCCTAAATTTGTTAAAAACAGAAGAGAATTAACTATTTGTAAGATATATATATTATATGACGCAAGGGTGGGTGGGTGGCCATGGTTTGGATATTTTTGTAGACTGTTACATATAAAAATGTTTATATTTATATAATGTTTACTAAATTTCAAAAACAGCACCCAACCCAATACAAAATTCTTACATTTAGGTATTTAAATTAGATTACTAGAAATCTTTGATATACAAACTTTTGTGGATGAACTGATTTTCAATGATTATTCAATTATTTTTTCCAAAAAAATTTAACTGAATTTTGTTGTTCTTTAATTTATCATATGCCTATATTGACTTTAATATATATAATATACAATATACCTATTATTTGTATATAATTTTAATAAATTTGTATGATTTCTCTTTTTAATTAAATTATTATACGCATAGCTAGCTATACAATTTCTAGTTTTTAAAATATTTCCAGAATTTTTCTACTTATGAATTTATTAACAAAGAAATAATTACAAAATAATGATGGCTATGCTCACAAATTCAATTTATAATTTATTAATCTAATGATATAAATCAATAATCAATTTTATAATACTTGCAAGAGTCAACAAATCATTATCTTTGACAGCTGAAATACTTTTATCATTAGCTAACTACCAAACCTTTGGATTTCGCGTGTAATACCTAAATCAATTGTACCTGCTAAATGAATCTGTTAATGTGTGCACAAAATACCTCATTTATGTTTCCTGCCACTTCGTTCTAAGCTAAATTTGATATTATAAATATAGTGAAATTCGTCGTGCACAACTGACATTCATGTTTTGTGTGATGTCGCTGCCTCGTGTTATCTTACACGTTCAATCGAATGTTTTGTCGCATGTATTCGTTTTCATCGTGTGAATTATTGTGTGACGCTTTAATAAGTACAATGAGCGAGTATTAGTACGTATCCAATTATTTGCATTCAGCGCAGCAGCTATAGTTTAACATTTAATTTAGCGAAAAATAGTTTTTTTATTACCTTATTAAAAATACTAAAACTTATGTTAACTATAATTTCAAAATAATTTATTTATGGATCTTATTCGGAATAATTGTGTTTGGAATCACTATTCTTTCACTAAATAGATAATTTGTGGTTATTTATTTGTTATACCCCACAGTCACGAGGCAAATTTCAGACCGACATTTTGTAATTTATTTATAATCTGAATTTTGTAGGGTTAGAATTGAAACAAGCAAACCATCTTTGTTTTAGTTGTCTTTGCTTCCTGATAATGAAAAATAAATTAACAGAAAGGTCAGAAATTGTCTTAACAAAATATGAAAATAGAAAACTAATTTGAAACATATTATATTAATTAATGTATTTTACATACATAATTAAATTCTTTTGTTTTAAAAATGATTTTGATGCGAATTCGTTTTTTACATAAGTCTTAATAAATATATACATACCCAACCCAATCTTTTAACATTTGAACGTGTGTATGTATGCAGTAAAACATTGTACATATTATTTTAAAGTATATAGGTTGCAGTACTAATTCTAAATAGGTTGCAGTGTCGATTTCTAAATTTTCAATTAATAAATTTTTGAAGCTATTTATAATTTTTCCTTTATTGTTCGCGCACTTGGCCTTGTAAGCTCAGAGCCGTACTACTATTCATTTGCTTCCTACCGTAGTTTTTGTTTGAAATAAATTAGATAATATATTCAGTTTAATGGTCCAGAACTATATGTAACAATTTAATTTTGTTGTTTTAACCTTCATTCTTTACATCACTTTAATATTCATTATAGTTTTTCATTTTGTGCTTGTTGTTTTAGTGTAGTATTTCAATATTCTGCCTACATCATAACATGCTCATGTTTTTTCTACCTAGCAAAGTGCTGGAATTTCTTATTGTCTTTTAATTGATTTTAATATTTTTGTACGAACCCTGGTTATATCTATTTACCTTTTTCATTCATGCTTAATTTATTTTGAAAAGCCTTCTCTCCACTTGATCGGTCCCCTGCAGGTGTGTGTCAACGGCTACGGGGTCTCAATCCTCAGTATCTATCGTCTCTACTCGGCCCTAACTCCAGGAACACGAGTTCGAGACATCATCTCCTCACAACCCTCTTTAGCACCTAACCGTGTTGACCCCCGACGTCTCATCCAGTTCGGAGAGTTGAATCGTCTGATTCGTCGCGTGCACCAGTACCCGATAGCCCTGCACGGGCGGGCCGCGGAGGGCTCCTCAAGGTTCCTCTTTGATCAACTTCATCTGCTCGATGGAATGCAGAGTTTGGACCAGATTGCCTGCGTCACCAACATCAACGTGGCGGAGTTGGAGCGAAAAATAGAAGCGGATCCTGGGATCAGTCTTATCTGGCGTTAATTGTGTGTGCAGTACAGTTAGGAGAGTTTAATATCATGTTTGAAATCAATTCGACATTATTTGGGGAAATGGATTTGGCTGTAAACATTGTCTGAAATAGTGTATGACTTCTGCTAATCAGGAATATCTTTTTAATTTTCAAATTAATTTATTTCTTAGCCGAGAATGGAATTGCAATGACGGAATAAGCAAAATTCTCCGCGTAATAGTTAACAAGATTAATTAATTTGAAGAATTTACTATACAATTCGGATGGTTTGTTTATAGTGCAGAAATATACTTTTACTTAATTGTAAAATCTAATTTTTTATTTATTGATTTGTCCAGTTTTTATTCTTTTGTGTACATAGATAATCACATTTTCGTGCTAAATTTTGGACTATGAAGAAAATCCTTGTGCGCAATTATGCTACCATATCTCATTGATTATAAATATTTATTCATTTTGTTATTTGTCCATACCTAAAACTTAATTGTAATAATTGTACATTTAATTGTACACTCAGATTATATTAAATCAAAATATATTTTTTTATATAATTTACTGTTATAGTGTTTGTTTTGTTTGGTCCTGATTAATCAGGGTGTGATTTATAAATGATAAAAAATCGTAAAAAAAACCAGGGGCGCAATAATATTTTTTTTTATGGGAGCGAGTGCAATATATATAATTGAATGTACTCAAACAGTAGTGCGGACAAAATTTACGGTAAAAAATCGGATTAAAAGTGAAATAATTTGAGTAGGTGGTAGTCTAGAACTGAACCTTTCTTATCTAATTATATTTTCAACTACAAAAGTTGATTAATCAAGTTATTTTGTAAACCGTAAATTAGGAAATATTATCGCCAATGTGTAAAACCGCAATATTATGGAACACATTACGACGTATATACATGAATTCATTACTTATTGATTCCAATGTGCATAATTAATATACACCATTTAATGACTTCTCTAAAAATCAATGTAATCCGCCAAACATCAGTTGTACCATACAAAGTGCAATAGAAATATGTTTTTTGTAAAAACTACATAACATTGTTTTGCCTATTCAACAAAATGTGCATCTGTTGAATTCTATTTTGATTGGTCACATTGACGACTTATTGACTGATAGAACTTAAAATACATATAATTTGAGGATTG
>JAUZNC010035247.1:0-19275 GCA_034780395.1 Vannuccia rotundouncinata
AGAGGAGAGAGGAGAGGAGAGAGGAGAGGAGAGGAGAGAGGAGGAGAGAGGAGAGGAAAGAGGAGAGGAGAGGAGAGAGGAGAGGAGAGAGGAGAGGAGAGGAGAGAGGAGGAGAGAGGAGAGGAAAGAGGAGAGGAGAGGAGAGAGGAGAGGAGAGAGGAGAGGAGAGGAGAGAGGAGGAGAGAGGAGAGGAAAGAGGAGAGGAGAGGAGAGGAGAGGAGAGGAGAGGAGGGCAGTAATACTCACCTTGTAGATGGCGTAACCAATGGTATACATCTCCACGCCTTCCTTACGTTTCTTGCGCATATCCTTTTGCATGAGACCAACAATAATTGTTCCCTTGTTTTCATCATCTTCTTCGTCAGGATCAACAACATTGACGCAAAATTGAGGATTGGTCCAGAAGGTGGCTGTAAAGATAGTGTTCGACAATTAAAAATCAACATACTTGTCAACATGAAACCAACACAAAACCAAGTACTTACGAAGAAAATTCCTGCAGCCACCAGCAGACACCTTCTTTTTCCAGTTTCCATTCTCCAAACACATCTCCCATCGAGTCTTAGGTTTTCCACTTAAAGTTTCAGACTGCATTGATTGAGGACCCAGATTGCATATCTCCAGTTTCTCAAAATTGGTGATGAAATCCTGGTATGACATCCTACAATTGTGGTGATAGAAATTATAAATTTAGCTACAAAATATTACTTAAAGAAATTAGAAGTAGTCTATGATATTTGTTCATTATAATTAAATAAATAAACAAAATAATCTCACCAGAATTCACCATCGTCATCAAAAGTAAGACCCATCTTACTTCTATCAGCCTCAGAAATAAGTTGCCACTCGCGTGACTTATCTCCCCAAGCCCCCTTCCATTCAGCTTCATTACCCCAGGGGTTGCGAATGCGAACAAGAGGGATCTTGCCTGTTTTACCGGGCATTTGAATATCGACCTAGAAAAAGAAATTAAGAAAAACACAAAAAATTCGATTACAGTTCAAAGTATTAAAAAAGCTCTTTTTCAAGAAAAGAACACATTTATACCAATAACGAAGCCCGAAACAAAAATCTTCATTGATTCATTTAGTTATCATGTTCTATATTGATATATTGTGGAGGTAGAAAGTATCTTTATGATTTACTATGGTAACAGTTTGGAATATGGAACCATTTGCAAAGCGAGATATCAGACTGAAGCTCTGTAAACAATTACTAATATATTTAAGTAAATTAATACAAAATTAGTAACAAATTCTAAGTAATTCTATATATTATATCTAAACAAAAAGGGTCTGTATAAGCAGATTCCTCGACCTCGACATAATAATAATATTGCAACGTTTGTGAATGTTAGCTCTTTGTCAAAGTATATAAAATCGATAAATGATAAACAAGATAGAGTTATTGTTATCTATATTACGGAATATTCTAAAAAGATAGTAATCGATCAAGATGCAATGATTGGGTGTGAAAAGGTCAAAATCAATCGTGTAGTTCAAATATCTCACAGGAAAATATTATTTAGTCTTGACAATTCTTCAAAGTAAATCAAAAAGGAACAAAACTTTTGACGACCTTAGGATTAGGATTAGGACTAGGATTAAAGTATTATATTAACAAATGGGCTATTATTAACTTGTAAATACAATATTTAGGATAATTGATAACAATTGATATATGAAAGGTGTAAAATGTTTTGGAAAAAAGTAGGTACATTGTACAAAACGTTTTCCCTTGACAATAAGAAACTGGACAATTAAAATAAATTGTAATACTTCATAATAAAGTAAGTTAATAGCGGTCTACGAAATAGCTACGCTCAGCTGAAGTAAATACCCTGGAAAACAAGCACAGATATTAATTAAAACAGAAAATTAAAAATTGGATTGAATTGGCTATTGCCAATATTTAAGTCATTAATCTGTGAATGCATTTACCACGGAATTTAAGAAGAATACGAAATAAGATTTTTCTGTGACTGTGTAAACGATAGTAGAAAATCGTGTTGTAGTCAATTAAAAATATCAAAACTTACATAATTTTCAATCTGAGGATGAATTGATTTGTAGATCAAACATATAAGATACAAATATGCACTGTTATAAATTATGGTCATACGATAATCATGTTGTATACTTTATGGTAGTCCCAATAAAAAAATACAAGTTACAAACATTATCCAGATTTGGATATAAATTAAAAGTACAACCCGAATAGCTACTGTGAAAATATTTAACATTTAATATAGGCGATAACCCAAATAACAGACCAGCAACACAATCATATTTGCTTCCATTTGATAAATTCAACTAATATAATGCGTGTTAAACATTTGATAAATTCAACTAATATAATGCGTGTTAAACATTTGATAAATTCAATTAATATAATGCGTGTTAAACATTTGATAAATTCAACTAATATAATGCGTGTTAAACATTTGATAAATTCAACTAATATAATGCGTGTTAAACATTTAATAAATTCAAGCCTCCCACACTTCTAAAAAACACTATTTAGGTTTCAGAAAATATTAGGTTTTTGTTTTAATTTTACTATACCAATTGGGACAATTTCTCATCAAATTGGCATCGTTTACCGCCGTGAACAAAATATTATAAAGGGTGTCCCATTTATAAAGAGCAATACACACATTGTATAGATTATTTTTCACTGCAAATGGTTAGAAATTATGATTTATATTATATTTATAAAATAATAAAAAATAAAATATATCATATTTAAGAAATAAAATCCTCGAATCATAATTGATTGCATCCAAAAATTAATTTATTGTAAAAAAATAATTTTCAATTTTTTTTTAAATTTGTAAAATGTAAAAAAAAATCTAGGTTTTTTAGGCTCCGTGAGAGTCCTGTAAATCCAACTAGCTATTCACATTAACTCACCAACTTGACTTCAGTGATGGAATAGGCATGACCCATGATCAAGCCGTTCGGCAGTTCTGCTTCTGTCTTGTTAGGATCTGCGTCAATAGAGCACCCCATCAAGGAGGACCGCTTCTGTGCCTTGAGCATGATGTTGAAGAGGTCCTTGGGTATCTCCCCAGATTTAAGGTCCATAAACTCTGTGATTCCTCCGGTGAAGTCTTCCATTGCTTCACTAGTGGTGCCCCCCTTGAGGGCTTCGTAGGAGCCGACCAATCTAATGGATCAATTAAATTAGCTCATTATTATAGTGGAGACATTCTTCTAAGTTGTAGTTCAATTTATAGACCATGTGTTTGATAATTAGAAAGATTTCTATAAAAAATCCGTCAATCAATCGTAAAAACAATCCTTAGAAATAAAAAGTTGAATGTTTCCACGATCTAAAATGCATTCGTAAGGCACACGCACAATTTATCAGTTTGTGTAGTGTGTATAAAATGCGCACACGACAACAACACATGTGAATTTAATTAGGATACGACCATCCGTATCCTACGGTCTAAAAGTGTACCAAATGCTAGCGATAAATAAGATTTGTTTTACTAAAGGCAGTGTACAATTTTTTAACATGTACTTCTATAGTTGAAAGAATAAAACTCGTAGGTTAATTAAACATACCTACTGTACAAAAACAGAACATTTAGTGTTCTGAAATTAATCTAATTATTTGCTTTACAGAGTCGGTGCTGTGTCCGTTTTATTGTAGAGTGCTTAACATTACCCACATTACCTACTCTGTAAGATATTCATATAACAGAACATATTTAAGTAGACACGATGTATTTGCCTCTCCAAAGAAAAATATTTGTAGTTCCAATTTTAACGTTAACCGTCAAAAAAAGAAGTACACAAAAAAGATAAAATTCTTGCAGGTCAAGACTACATGTTACCGTTGAAAGTAAACAACCACAGCGCTAAGTAAAGAAATATATTAAAAAGGACTTGAACATGCCTGCTTCCTCCACAGTTTATCTTACTCCCTCCTCTCTCTCTATCCGTATACAAGATGTTGAGGTTACGTTTTATATAGCAAAATCCTTTAGGAGAAACTTTTACATTAACATGAGTTTTATGATATCAAAAATTAAATTAAAGTAACCTTAAATCAATAATTGTAATATTTAAATATTTCATATTGACTGCTTAGCTTTATTTATGTCTTTAAAATAAATCGATAACTTTAATTAGCCAAGCAATAAAATATAGTTCGGTTGAAGAAGCTCTTTTATTCACGCTTCCTACGTAGAATATGGCTAACCAAAATTTCTAATTAATCGATATAACACATGACATGAACATAATATATATTATCCATATACAATTTACCATATACGCTGTAATAGGATAGCAGAGTTGCCAATTCTAGCTCGATGAGTCATAAAATAGTGAAAATCGATATTAAGTCAAGTTACATGTTTCCTCTGAATCTTTTCTTTTAGCAGGTATAACATACAATGTGTCCTGTTGAAAGTAGGTTACATCTGCTACCCTTATTTTAACGTTTAGCCGTCTAGATTAATGAATATCAAGTCCAACTATATTGTAATATATTGCAGAAAATAAAGGCCATGTTTGGCAGTGAGAAAAGTAAGAGAAAAAAGAACAACACTACTAATAAATACGACAAATTAGCATTTAAACTAAAAATATTGAATTTCTAGCAATCCACCTAGGCCAAATGATAAATCTTAATTGATAGATATATCTTTTGAAAATTATACATAGATTTGTTTTAAGAGATTAGCGCTAAAGAGAGTTCCCATAATACAAAAACCAATTTCACATCCAGACAGTCTATGCAATATATCCCAGCCCAAAATCTCTGGCCACGTATCAGCCTTCCTCAAGAATCTGTAGAAATCGATACACACACACATCGAGGGAGGTTAACAGCGAAATGCAACTGAACATTCCCGGCAAAGCAACAAACAGCCAGGTTAAGTTGTTGCATAGGAGGAACCATGGCGAGAGTATGAAGATAGCCGACTATAATGATGTATTAATATTTATGTGGGTTATTGCGATATATTATGGAATATAAATTATAATTCCGCATATAAACTGGAATGGATTTCTGACACGATAATGATTCACAAAAAACAAGTAGAATAAAGATGGATGTTAAATGTGTCGCTATAGTGCTGGTTTATCTGTTTTTGATAACAGTTCTTGAAGAAAAAGAGTAATGGGAATTTATTTATAAAGTGATGAAGATATTTCGACTATGAAATAGAACGAGAGAGAAATGAAATCTAATCATGACATCGATTATTGATCTACATTCTTCACAACTAAATCAATTTGGGAATATTATTTTGCAGAACTGAATTACTAGAGTACCTAATAAGATAAAATAGGTTCGCCATTTTTATTGTAAATAAAAGTTGACCAGAATTCCGAAATGAATGCCAACTTTAACAGTGAATGCACGTACAATCATTAATTATTACCCTGACCTGTTTAAATATTCTAAATCTATCTTGGAATGCGTCAATATACTGTAATATAAATTCCTGTCTTTGGAACTTAATGAGATACATACAGGCATGCAAGTATAATATCGTTATACTAAGGTGATATTCACATAGAACATTGCACTGCACACACGAACAACATATATATCGAATGGTTTGGGATTTGCCAAGTAACAATACACCTACCCACAAGTAAGATTATTAACATCAAACCATAATGTATTGCGAACAATATAAAATTACTTGTATGTAAGACCCCTGCAACGTTCATTGTCAATAAATGACATTCTCAATATTTGTGATATGATTCCTGGCATATGCTTTAAAAAAAGAGTTCAGTCTTTATACTCTGTTCAAACAAACTATAAAATAGTTTTCATAATTTTAAGTTTTATAAATATATTTTAGTTTTATACATCTCAACAAATGATTTGTAGTAGTAAGCAGTCAATCAAGAGGGTTAAGTATTTTTAAAACAAAATCAATAATTCATTTGATAAGTCAAGAAGAAAGTTCAAGTGTATGACTTCTAAACATAAAAATGTGTCAACATTATAGAAGCCTAAAAAGATATGGCCTTCTAAATAGTTCACGTTATAAATCATGATTTTACGAATGCAGTCATGTAAGCTGTTACTTTTAATTCGAACATTTACAAAATTTGTCTGTAAATCTTTCAATATCAACGAGATTTTCCGTTATAATTCCGATTCTATCTATCTTTCAATATCAACGAGATTTTCCGTTATAATTCAGAGAACTGTCTTTCAATATCTATAAGATTTTCCTTTTAATTCGAAAAACTACTTATCTGTCTATCTTTCAATATCTATAAGATTTTCCTTTTAATTCGAAAAACAACTTATCTGTCTATCTTTCAATATCTATAAGATTTTTGTTTTAATTCGAAAAACTGCTTATCTGTCTATCTTTCAATATCTATAAGATTTTTGTTTTAATTCGAAAAACTGCTTGCCTGTCTATCGTCAATATCTAAATGTTAATTCGAATCACGGGATCTGGTTGTCTATGTTCAGCTTCAAAAATCTTTGGAATGTTTGTCTTTTGTTATTCACGACCCAGTTGCAAACGTAATTAAGTTAGTAAAAATATTCCCTTTGACTTACTTGGCATAAGCCTTTTCCAACATGGCCGACCAGAACTCGTTCTTGTCAGAAGAATGCATAAAAGTCAGCTGATTGTTGTAAGTTGGAAGTCTGTCGTCAATCACAACTTCTTTCCACTCCCCAAACCGCCAAAATCTAAATCGATAGAGGCCGCAATAACTTGTCTTGAAGTCTTGGTTTGAAGGAACCACTTGATCGAAGAGTTCTTTATGCATAGAGAGAGATGCAACCGCAGCCAGTAGCCAACAATCCCCTAAAGTAAGCAGTTAGTAAACAATATTAACTTAGGAATGCAGCCGATAATTCACAATTAAAGAGTGTAGTGTGATAAGTTACCCAATTCGCCTTGACGAATATCAAAGCGGCTCGCACCATCGCTAATAAACTCCGGATTGCTGCAGATTTCCTGAAAAATAAGACACAAACAAATATTCTAATACACTATTATTTAAATAAACGTTTGATATTTAAATAAATTTCCCAATAGTTGAAATCAAAACATTACAAGGGGAAAATACATAATCTGGAGCTACAAATGGTGTATTATAAGAATTAAGGAGTAGATTTTCTTCCAGGTTATATTAGCATTAATGTATGATTCCAAAAGTGAACTTCACGCACGAAATATAAATGTACCAACCGAATACATTTTGCACATACTGTCACACACTGATAGGAAGGTACAATTTTATAACTTACTTTTTATAACTAATGATGATTTATAAGGATTTTACTTTAGTACTACAGTACACTGGAAACGACTGTCGACCATGGTTGTGATAAATTTTGTGAACTTGAGAAAACTGGATAAAACTAATCAATCTTGGTGACTTCAGTGCTGAACGCAAAGGATCACTTTAGTATTAATAACCTCCAGATTTTTCACTACTAAAGTGTACGCACGCTCAAAAACTGTGAGATAATCCAAAGAGTTGTTAACTGTGAGATAATCCAAATTGAGAAATAAAGTATCATGCCTTTATTAGATCAGATTACCACGGGTACGAAATGTAGACAAAAACTTTTATTGCGTCATTTGTAAAGTTTAAATTAGGAATTTGTGAGGGACCCTCTTTACTTACGGTCTACATTTATCCCAATTATTAGGCCGAAAGGGTCTATAATTTACTGCTGTCCTTGGGCGGAATGTTTCATTAAAATGGGACCCCTTTTAATCATTGGAACAACTTTACGACCTTCCATCTAGCGTGTGATTGAACGATCGAGGTGACTCCATAGCAATTCACGTCATCATATACTGTCTAAACAACTAAACATTTATCGAAACTAACGACTGCAAGGTGGAATATAGTTTAATTCCTGAACATACCCCAAATCATCTTCACTTGAAATCGCATCAAATCAAACCTTTAACTTCCAATGTTTACGATTAAAAATGTTCTCTGAGACAGAACTGTTAGTTATATATAAATAAATTTGAAAAACCATTTTCACAAAAGCACACAACTTAATAGCAGTCTACTTAAATGGATCTGGTCTGTACAGAAGATTCAAACATTTCTTACTGTCGGTCGTTTCCATACGAAGGGCTTGGGAGGCCTTCTACTGAAGAAGATGCTGCTGTCTACTGCAGGAAAGTCGGCATCTTCGAAGAGAGTGTTGCTGCCGCATAACTCCTTCTTGAGTGCATCATAGGACTTAGAGGAGCCAGAAGACCCTCCCCGCCCAGCGGTGGTAGCTGCCGTGGCGACAGAACCGGAGCCCGGTGGGGGTCGCGCGTCCCCTTTGGTCATTGCAGCACGAGGGGTGGCCCGGGCTTGATTACCGAAGCTGAGGCCGCCTCCAGACTTCATAGTTGAGCAGAGAAGGAAGATTAAAGAAGCAAGTTAGGCAGATAATTCACACAGAAGATGTTGCGAATGAGAAGGAGAATTCAATGAATGGTTGTTTTATCAAGAGCTCTCTACTGCTGCTGGCAATGGGCGAATAGAAACAATTCTTCCTTCTCCTATAGAGCAAATAATCTCACTTGCAGTTGCTTACGATCAATAAATGGTCTGGGTCGATATAAATTTAGGAGAATAATAGAGGAGTATGTCTACCCTGGATGTGTCTTGATAGGTTCGTTAGATATGACACGTTGATAAAGATTAGGGACAGGGGGATCACTTTTCATTTAAGAATTTGTCCTGTTGGTAGTCAAATGTAGACATTTGTCACGTCCATTAGTAAAGTAATATATTATAAGAAGTAGGTATTTTCGGGGTCAAAGTTGCTACCAATTAAGTTCTTTAATAAACAAAATTACAAGATTAACTTGACACAAAGAGAAAATATAACGGTAAATGTCGATCTGTTTAAATTAATAGAATCAAGTTAAAATTTGTATAAAATTACTGTTTACACTAATTTTATGATGCTGATCGTAAATAAAAATGTGGTTTTATGTACAGTAATTTTATGATCCTAAATAATTATCTAGATTTAAAATTTTTTTTTAAATAAAAAAATAAAAATATCTGGATACATAATATTATTCATATAAATAAATCTGCTTTTATACACTAATATTAATGACTTGTAAATATCTCATTTAGACAAATATTGCAAAACGTATACATATAAAAGTACATATTTCACCTACACAAATACGATACACGCGAAAATTTTTACACAAATTTATTAGCCCATTAATATTAAAAAATATATATTTTTAGTTGCTGGAATAAAAATTTAAAATTACAAAGTCATTAAAAAAATTTTCTTCAATTATTTAAAGTGTTAATTTGTATATTAATTTGCGTTTATAATTCTAATCAAGATTATTAAAATCTGTTGAAGGTCAACATGATATATTTTGTAAT
Organism: Vannuccia rotundouncinata; assembly: GCA_034780395.1. NCBI lineage: Eukaryota > Metazoa > Platyhelminthes > Proseriata > Coelogynoporidae > Vannuccia > Vannuccia rotundouncinata. Next base: position 9,381 of record JAUZNC010035247.1, read on the forward strand.
TAATTACAAAGAACTCAAATATTAAAAAAAATCTACTTAAATTTTTTATAAACTTAACAAATAAATAATAATCATACCGATGATCCCTGACCTTCTCCTCCATCACTTGTAGTTGTTGTGGTTGTCGTTTTACCTCCTGAGTGTCGGATCACGGTAATCGTTTTCTTCATGTAAGGCATCTTCGGTCTTTATAGATCTTTAAACAGATTTAGACTATCATTATTTCGAGTGTAAATATTATATATTGATTGCATAATGCATATCAGAGTGAAACGATCTTTTATAACCAGCTTTTGTGAAAATAGACACATTTGTAGTTAGACTGATTTAAAAATTTATTAAATAATCAAAAAACGGGTTTTCGTAGTATAAAGTAAAATTTAAGAATATTTTTGACATAGGGGATGATCCCTAAATTGAAAGTAATATATATCATAGAATGCAATTTTAACTAATCCTTAATTTATAAAACGTGATTGAAGTGTTATTAGTATATTTTTAAAAACTTTATTTTACCTAAAACTAAATTTACCTTTTTAAAATTGAAATTAGTTTCACTTAACATTTAATTGTAGGGTAAAGCAAATTTATAGAATTATTTGAAGCCTGTAGAATGAGAACCGGCTAACTCACTTTTTGGCGAATTTTAGTTGTATGCCTTTTCCTAGCTAATTATGTGTGGTAATTGTTTTGGCGAATAAAAAGCGCTTAGTTGCTTTCTATTCCAGAATTATTTTGCATGAGAACCGGATAACACAATTTTTCGACCACTTATTTGAGTGAAAACCGGCTAACTTTGATCCTTATTCAGAGTTATCCGGTTGTCATTCAAATTGAATAATACATAAAGTGAAAACTGTTTAAGTAAATAAAGTGAAATAAAGTGAATACTAAATTTTCACTAAATTTTCTTGAATCCATTTAATTTCACAAATCTGGATTTTTACTTTAACCATCAGAAGTCGGGTGGCCAGACTGTATTGCCATGACATTTGCATTAGTTTTACAGAGTTGTAAGAATCAATTCTGTGTTATGCTAATTTTATGTGGAACTAATTGCCATGACAACAATCAAGACAAAATATTACTAAAATTTTTTCTAATAAGCAAATATTAACCATTTGACTTAGCAATAATCTACAGTCGTATTCACAATACAATTAATTATTTTGTCAATACCAGAAAACCTGTCTAAATTTGCAAATACGCTAAATTTGTTTACAACTTTTATGAGTTTCTATTAACTGTTGACCTTATTAAATATGTTATTGCTTGGGTCTGTCGATCTTTATTTATTCCTGGTTCGAGTATCTTACCTATGCTTACCTCTAATCTCGCAGGAGTAATCCAGTCCCAGTTAAGAAACAGACTAACTGATATAATTAATTACTTGAATAAAGAGCCGACACATATTGTAAAGGAACGTCTCGCTGCATCTCTCATAAATAAATATTTTTCATCTCTCAACTGTATTACATTCCAATAGTAACTGAGTGATGGTCATTTGTTCATATATACTTAATGATAAAACCTTTGAACCTTAATTATTTACATCATGGATATAATGAAATGTGAAAACCTATTGTGATTTATTAATCAATGTATATTGTAGCACCCAGATAACACCCATACCTGTTGGACCGAATGCAAGCTGAATAATTTTTTATCTATTGTTGAGTTTTTCAATATAAAAATACGACTTTACGTTAGTATTTTTATCAATAAATAGCAACTTATACTATTTAATAATTCAACAATAGATAGAAGAGAAGTTGGCTTACATTCGGTGCAACAGAATTATGTTTTTGTATGAGGCATAATACAACTGTTGCATTCAAGTTCAAACCTGTAGCTTCGACTCATTCCTACAAATGTACTACGTATCTACACTTTTACAAATACAGTTATGTAAAATTATACTTTTTGATTATATTACACTTCTTTATTTATTGATCATTGTATTCGTTGATGTACCTCATTATATATACCTAATATCAGAATTTTTATTACATTTTCTGCTTTGAAGTACATAACTATAAAGTGTTACAAATATTATACTTTTTTTTCTAAGAAAAGAAACCCTCATAGTTATTTTAAAAATGTTTACATTTTATTATATATCAGGGTTTAATGTGTAAAATTAATATTAATATTACTATTTAATTAATTATTGCCTACTATGAGAGCTTGTATTTGTGCTCTCAAAGAGCCAGAAGTTTGTTACCTCTCATAATTGATTATAATAACAGAAAACCTATAAGACGATGATGAGCAATTATAGATGATTCAGACAATGATCTGACATACCAGCTACCTGAAAAGTGCTTTTAGTGTATTGTGGAAATTTGTATCGCTTGTACCGACTGTATGGTGGTGTTGGGATCACAAAAACTCAAGTTGTAAAGAACACAATCCACTATTTAGAGAGGCCATAGGAGAATAAACCCTTAAAGAATATGCCTGATAATTCTACAGAAAATCCAGAAAACAATACTGGCGAAGCACATGAGTGCAGGATTATACAGAAGGAAGGATTATACAATGTCACGGAAGAGAAGGTCTAATAACACCTAAATAACATTAGCAGAAGATAGAAAATATTTAAGCAAAAGTGGTAAAATTATTCCAAACTAGAATTTAGCATTATTGAAAGAAATGTGCTGAAAAATTTAATGAGGTAGAAATCATTCTAGAATGGAATTGCAAAAATGGCAAAAATATGCATCTGTTCTCTTGTATTTATAGCTTAAAACCCAAAAGTTTAAAATAAAAAAGAGCTTAATTTCAGATTCTATGTGACAATGGGAACTAAAAAACATGTATGCATTTTATGCAAGGATGTATTACTAAACATGTATATGATATTCAAGCATAATCTTCAGTTTGCTATGAATGCTGTGAAAAGTGATCAGTCAAATCCTACAAAAAACTCTAGTGGACGTTCTGAGGAAGCAGGGATGTGTTTTAATTACATATCAAAAGCTTTTCAGCGGAATTTGTTTGTTTTGTATAAAAAGAAGAATCAGAAAATGTACCAATGGTGAAGGAATAGAAATACAAGGATATTTTTAGGACCCATTACATTCTTGGGTTTGGTACACCAAGATCTGATTCATGTGCCACATATGATAACCTCAGTGCTTTTGAAGAGGTTATTATAGGTTCTGATCACTGATCAGTTAAAATTAATCAATACTTAGAAATAAATCATTTTATTTCAATTTATTTATTAATGATTATTATTTTAAAACTTATTTAACCATTTTAGATTTATTTATCTCTTTAGACTAATATGTAATGTAATAATTACATTTATATAATTAGTTGTTATACAATTTAGATTCAGTTTAGTTGTATCTAGATCACCTTATAGCAGACAAACAGATTAAATTATAATGGTATTATGTGTATTATAAATATGCTATTATAATATAGTATAAAATTATAATAATATCTATAGATAGGTATATCACAATATCACACTCCCATTCACACAAATAACACATCAATGTCATATACAGTACCTACTGCAGACAACTAGCAGATTGATGCAAGTTGATGCATTGTTTTTGTAAGTAGAGGGGCAATTCCCAATGAGCTATTTTAGACCACCTGTGTTTAGACCACCTATATTCTCATGAGCATCATAAAATCCATGGGATTCATGTTCCAATTCTCTGATCATTGTATGGTACATGCCATATTGTAACCTTCATATAATTCAAGGTTTCACCCAGAACAACTTATGTCTTTTTATTTTTTTTGTGATTGTATTTCAATTTGTGTGAGAACCATAGCATCCTGCCCCCATGGATGTGGAGCAGTATTCTCAAACATTGTATTTCTCTGAACAATCTTGACCTTCATACCTTCAATTTCTACCCACAGTTGCACACAATTTTTATAGCTGTTACAATCAGTTGGTGACACTTGGAGGCTAGTCATAAGCCCTTGGCAACTATGGGATTCAATCACCAACTCTTTACCTATCAGTTGCCAATTGGTTTCTGACTTCTTATGATCAATTGCCAACTAGTTATGATTGGTTATCAACTGGTTGATAGAAACAGCTTTTTCGCAGTCAGACATGCACCACTGATCACCACCAACTCCTACAAGTGGTCACTGACCATTCTATATTTGACTGTTCAAACTTTTTGTACTGGTCAGTCATGACCAATTGGTGCTGACCAGTCAGCAAGTGAGATCAGTAGTAATTGGCAACTTTAGGTTGCAGTGTGACCTGCCTTTTAACCAAAAGTTTAGAAGCATTAAATATTGTATCAAAGATAAGGGCAGGTAAAATTTATTACATGTTTGAGGTCCAGATACTTATAAAAAGTTACCAACATGCACTGTAAAAATATTAATTTTCAAATAATAGTAATAAAAAATGTATAATCTTATCCAATAAGATAAATTTTTAAAATGTTATTTTTAAACAATTAGGAAAATAATGAACAGTAATAATAATTATATGTGATAATAATGTTTAATGGAATATATTAAAAATAAAACTTATTTAAATGTTTGATATCATGAAATTCTATCAAATGAGAAAGAAATATATATATTCAAACAATGTATTATTTAAATAAATATATATATATATATTTATTTCCTTATTCATCTATAAGAGAACTATGGGACCTATAAAAACATTATGTATATAAAAATAAAGCCTGAACAATTATATTAAATTCTTTTTATCTTGAGTTGAAATATTATTTGAAAAAAGTTTGACATAATTTGAATTTCAGTTATATTAAGTTACATTAATACATTTATTTTCCAATTCATTAATATACAGTGAATATAATGTCTATATTTAATATAAATTATTTAAAAATTATTTTTTACAAATATAAATAATATAATATATTAGTTTTAAAAATAATGTATGATTTATTTTTTGCATATATTAAAAAAATTGTTTACATATAAAAGTAATTAACTTAAATCTAGGTACTAGGTCATATGTGCCAATGAATATTTTTATGTTGTTAAATTGATGAAAAAATGTTATTATACCTAACTTTAAAATAACATTTTATAGAAATGCTAATTTTTCAAAAATGAAAATTACTATTTTTTTATTTTTTGACTTGCACATTTTTATTAAGCTCAATTAATATATATTTTTAGTTTTTTAGTCATATTCTAATCTTTTGTTTTGGGATTGGTTTGCTGGCATTTTGATATCATGTCCATTTCCAGTATGGGTTATGGCCTTTTTCATTTTATTAGATATTTTCAATTTCATTATTCTTGTGTCCTGATTTAGACTAATAGGTAAGGTTGTCTAGATATTTTTTTCAAGTTAATATATTAATAATTATTGATTATAAAATTTTTATGTAACAGCAATCCCACATAATGCTTCTTAACTATAGATTTGCCAAAAAAAGAACTATCAGGACAATATTAAAGTGAATTAATGTGTAAATTAGATTAAAATATATCATTTTAAAAGCATGTAACATTAAATGCAGAAAATAACAAAAAATTCTTTAAATCAGATTTTTTTTTAAATATTGCTAAAATCAGTGTAAGTAAAAAAATTAATTAATGGATATCAGTGATTCAGTTTTAAATTATAAATTTTATTATATCTTACCAAAAAAATATCTGAGAAACGCAATTGGTTATCAAATTGACAATTAAAGTAACATTCGACTTTTAAAAAAGTGCGTAAATATATTATTTTTAAAAATAGAATACCTAAACAAAATAAAACATAAAATTAATAAAAACTATTTATATTAATTAATTATTTTGCTTTAGTTAGTTATATATTGGACGGGCCGTTGAGCAATATAATATTATTTTGCTCAATGTATAATCTCAACGTTGAATAAATTATTTCTATATTTTCAATCTTATTAAGTCGCAGTTATTTTTATCACTATATAATAAAGGTATTCTGAATTTTTTATGCTATATTCAAAAAATATTCGAATTCTACGAAGATATCAATTGAAAGTGTCCGCAAAGAAGGTTCCAACTTTGGGTGTAGAAGTCCTCCAAAAGTGTATTAAAAAATTATTAAATTATTTTTGTTGTGTTTTAATCTATCTTTTAATTTTAGTTTTTTAAATGAGGAAATTATATTTAATTAAAATTTTAAATCTAATTGAATTTTTTTATTTCAACAGATAGTTATTAGAATTTCAAGCTCTGACTTTATTTAATGAGTTTTAATTGTAAAACTTCATTTTGTTTTACTGTTTTTAGCATCATTGCAGGGCCAGACGTTGTGTGATATCTTGAGCAGATGAGAGCATATATAAACATATTTCAACCACGTTAGTGAATCAATGCAGTCATCACTGCAGAGTCCACTTCATCTGAATGCCAGTGATGTTTTTTCCGGACTGAGACGTTTGAAAAACACTATGACCCAGAGAAGGTTAAACATGTTGCAGTTTGCCACAATGTTTATCAACAAAAAAGTCAAAAACATTCACTAAATTAGATCCGATATTCGCCCAATCCGATATTGGCCCTTCTCCATTCCCATGTGCCTGTGTATGATCCCATTATAGTGTATATATTTGTTTAACAATTCATATAAATAGTTTACGAGTATTACAAAAGTTGGAAGTTCATTATGTCTATTAATATAAGTGCGTATGCGGGATTTATATTTTTAATCAGATGCACGGTAAAAGTGTTTAAAAACATGTTTCATATATTGAATCATCGAAAGGTCTTAATTAGTTATTTTTACACCTTTTTACAGCAGTAGGATAAAAAAATTATTTGGAAAACAAAAACAATTCCTGAGCATTCGGCGAAAAACTGATAGAGTAAATAAAACAACACATAACGTGTCATGTAAAGCTCTATATCTATAATATTTACTGCAGATTCTGCAAAAACTATTTCAAATGTTTTATCTCATTCATGTTTATCACTTGGGCGTTAATTGAAATAATGGATTACGCGGTTGCCTAAATGTATAGGAATTAATAAAATAATATATTAAACAATTAGGTATAGCTAAATATGTATGCGAAATAAAATAGATGTACATATAATAATTTAAATGAGTTCATTAAATTAGTAATATGTATAAGGTGTGAAAAATAATATGTTTAAAAAATTACCGAATAAATTTCTGCGTTCTTCTTTGTATTCAAGAAATTGACTGGCAATATATCACACATGTTAATATCGTTAACTTTTTTTGTGAATGATTTACATTGATACGCACATACTTAATTAACCGGGTGAAAATCATTTAATTGTGATCATATTAACTATGTATTTAACCGTCTCAAAGCAGAAAATATATTCTTATAGAATTCTCAAACAATAAATAATCACCGATTTATATAAAAGGCAAAATATAGAATTTATATACAAAACTATATATTATTTAATTGACAAATTATTTTCTTGGTATTTTACTTTATTAAATATATTTTACTGAAGTAATAATGCAAATTCCTGAGAGTATTAGATTAGATTTTTTATTTTTATATAAAAGTCTATAGAAATTGATAAAACATGAACAATGTACCATTATTTAATGTATTTTCGAGCAACAATGTTTACGTTTCAAGTGCGCATTAGCGCCCGAATAAATGTATACATTTTTTGCCCAGAAAATACAATGAATCATAATAATGTTGCAATTTTAGGGCATACAATGGTTCATAGAAATATATATATAAGTCATTTTCAGAGTGTGAAATTTTAAGGCATGCAATATTTAATAAAAATCTATATTGATCAATTGATTTATTATATATAACAATAATGTCTTATACTGCAATCTATTGGGAATTCTATTTGATCAAAAGCCTATTAAAATATTGATTGAATTCCCTCTTAAAAAAACTACTACCGTATATAATTGAAATATAATATCAGTTTGCCTGTCTAGATTAAATTTGTCTTTTATTAATGGATTTTTCCAATATTCAAGTACTATAGAATCAATATTGCAATGTTTAAAAGCGATAGTATTTGAATATTGCAAAAGTCCAAACGCCGTTTTTTGGCGACATTTAGTTAAATTTAGAAAAATTTCAGACAATATTTTTCCACTTTTAAATTAAATAAATTTGTCATATCACGTTTTTTGCTTTGAAGTACGCAACTAATTTTACTATGGCAGCTACAAAGTATAAATGTTAAAAAACTAAGCAAACTGACTCTAAATATACCTTATTCTTATATTACAATATCTTAGATAATTAAATATTCAATTTTGTCTACAAATATTACAAAATTTAGGTTCTTATACACGAAAGCTTCCATAACTAAAGATAACCGAAACTGTGAAATCTCTCAATACAATAGCGACTGGGTGTTTTGAGAAATAATTGATTTAAATAGTCCGGTTGCCAAATCCATTTTTTAGGTGAACCTGGAAATTTCATGTAAAGTTTTTTTTGATTGATTTTGGTAGCCCATTGTCTACTCTTTCAGAATCTGCCAAGTGCACTCCGGTCACCCTTGAACGTTTTGAGAAATTCAAGATGGCGTCCAAGATGGCTGCCGTTAGTATTTGACCTAGGAAGATAATATTGGTTTGACTGGTTGGGGATTGCATTATAGGGAAATCCAATATGGCCGCCAATATGACTGTATTACAAAATTAAAACAAAAACAAACAAATTCACTATTATAATATATGTTGATTGAATTATAATTATAATATACAAGAATAGTAATTAAAAAGTATTAATGGTTCCAGCTACAGAAAATCATTAAAAATATTTGTTTTCCAAACATTGAGTTAGTGGTACCTTAATTAGAACAGCTAAGTAAGGTTCCTGCAACCTGCAGCATAACAAGCACAGAATATTATACATTTGAAACCGTCCCTTGTGCAGCTACAAGCACGCGTTCTGCAGGAGTTGTCACTTTTACATCCACATCTGATCAAACGCATGACATTTTCTGGAGCGAGTTCTACATTTGCGGTTGTAGCGTCTTCAGTTTCGAGTCTTTCACCCATCCGAACATTTCTGCATCAAGCTCAGGTGGATTTCTATCTTCCAGTGGACGCCACACAATGGCTTGGTGATGGGCCCTTCTTACATTCTCTCCAAAGGTTTTACATGTAGGAGGAAGGGAACACAGTTTTGGTGGTGCCGCGGAGGCCTGACCCATTTTGAATGCCCATACCCTCAAGCGTGTTTCAGACATTGATTTAGTCGTAGAATATTGACAGTAACAGGCTGACATGAATGAATTTCCCTGCGCAATCACTGATTCTATGGGAGAATTAATTACCCCTAAAAAGGATAGTGAGTGTCCAGCTTTCAGAACCTTCAACCACATAGCAGCATGCTACCGTATCACCCCAGTAAGAGTATGGGCTGGCAAGAGTTCATTCACAAAAGACACATGCTTCTCCACGGTTTTTCAATGTCAATGACTGTTTGGTCCTTAATTGGTGATTCCATGGTGATACGATTTTTCATGCTTCCAGTGTGATAATAATGAAACAAGAGAATGAAAACGTCAGTGTCATCGGATATCACAGTTACATCACTCGTCCGAGCTGAGCGGGAGGTGAATGGCTGTTGCATCTTGAGTGCATTCAAACAAATGTTTCCTTATTTCTTTGCCGCTGGCCATGTGCATTATGCGAGGTATGGGATGTGCTACCTAAGTGCAATGGAAGCCCTCCCAGAAGAGGTACTAGTCCATGAAAGGGGAGCATGTGATGAGGAACCAGCAGGGGCTGTGGAATGGCCTGTGGAGGGACATGTTTATTGAAACAACTTTTATGAGATATGGCCATGCCCCAAATGGAAACATAGAAATAACCTTGAAGCCGAATACGCTCAAGGTCTGGTCATTGAGTCTTCATACATGTAGTACTGTGGAGGCTGCTCTGGATGAAATGATTGAAAACTCTAGAGACCAGGACAAT
>JAUZNC010035258.1:0-19273 GCA_034780395.1 Vannuccia rotundouncinata
TTCAAAAATTGGCTATATTTACTATATACTATATGTATGCCAAATTTCAGCCGAATCAAACGAGTGGAAGTATGTTAGGCTAGGGTGAAGGGTTGCTACCCACCAGAAAATATAAGTTCAATATAATAGGTTAAATAAGGTCAATAGGTTAAATAAAGGTTAAAAAGGCCATGTTTGCACTCGAGTCAGACTGTAAAACATTGTTTTTCACAAAGTAGACATCCTAACGAATCCAACGATACCAAATTTGCCTTGTTCTAAAATATGGTAGGGTAACTCCTTAAATAAGGCTCTTTTTTGGCCTCGGCCGCTCCACTATGATTTCCTGTTCCCATGCCTGTAGGAAGGAGATCTGAAAATTCAGCACCAGAGTTGATCAAATAATGATGGATGGTGATGTGGTCTTTAAATATAAGAAGGTGGCTCTCAGTCCCCAAACCATCTGCCACTGCTATCATTCAAAGGAACTGTTTCCTGACTGCAAACAAGGCTGTACCAAAACAGTCATAATACCAGCACAGTGTTGATCCTGAATGGGATGTAGGCTTCTTTGGCCACAACTGATGTTTAAAATCATTAATCTCAAATTAATGACTGGAAATGGTATCTAACTCTTATGTTATATTGGTTATAGGTGCACTCATTAAAACTATATTATTTACACTATGTGATTCTGTGGGGATGATTAGGTTTAAAGTATCTGTCAGACTCACTCTCTGCTGAATAGTCAAATCTAAATGTGACTTCAGAATCAATTGGACATGGTGTAGAAGATGGAAAATAAAAATTTCTTAATGTACTAAATCATCTGTAACAGGTTTATCAGCTAGTTGCTCAATGCAGTTGAGATGATTTAATATCACCCAAAAGCTCTAAATGAAGCAATTTTTGAATACATTGGGAAGGGGTGAGAGCTGTATTTAGAATAAGTTGGGATTTAAGTGTTTTTATAAATGCTTGCTTATAAAATTAGGTGCTATATGTTAATTTGTCAGGGATAGTGGTTATAAAATTGTCTGTAAAATTTAGATTTTGTCAAAAATTTATTTCTAGGAAATGCATTTCTTGACATAATAATATGGTAATTATATGGTCTAATCAACCAAAAAATACCTATTTAATGAATGGTTGATATGAATTATTGCTTTTCAACTAATTGGTATCTTAAATCAGTTGATAAGCTAGGTCCAAAGTTATTTAAGCCACAAAACTAAGATGGTGCAGGCAATATTTCTGGAACCATTCCCCCATATTACCATTATGCTAGACATGACCTCTACCTTGTATTATAGAAATCAACCACATCCTGGAGATGTTCAGAATGATGTACTAAATTTATTGAATGTGTTGTATATCAATCAGTCAAAGAAGGCATGGGAAATTGTTATGTGTCCAGAGACAGTTGGCCTACTTTTCAAATGTTTTATTAAGCTTCTAGATTGTATGATTCATGAATTGTTTACCAGATTCAGAGTCTGAAGAAAACAGCTATATCCAGACTTTACTGTTACCAATATTAATATTGTTATAATATTTATCTAGGTTGGAAAACTTAATTAAATTTTGTCCAAAATAATAATTGGTTAAATCTTGTTTGTCCCATAAATTTTACAAATAGAGCTGTGAAGTAGACAAATCAGTCCATAAATCTTTACACACATAAGTTCTTTTACTTTTTGTATATTATGGGTCTTTATTTTTGTATATACTATATTTACAACAAAATATGTTTTTATGGAGAATTGTTCTGTTTGCTCAATTTAATCTGTTTGCTATTGATCTAACATATAAAGCATAGTAGTTTGCTAATCTAGATAAATTCATTACAGTATCAATAATTACCAGCACATTTGGATAAGTTGAACAAGTCCAGCAAAGTTACTATATTCACATTTGGCAGAAATGATTTTCCAGAACCTGTGACATTCAGTCAAGAAATATGCAAATAGGGAACTTTCTTGTCTGGCCAAGTTGGTTCATATTCTATCATGGCAACTTTAGGTAATGTAGAATCCACCATGTTCCCCCAACAGTTACTTTATTTTAAAGTGGTTAGTGGACCCCAGTAACTGTGCCTTTGGTAGAAAGGTCAAATTATGCTTTCAAGTTTATTAAATTGGAGAAGTGCAGATTTATGTCCAATACCCTTTTGTCCATCTTTAGGCATCTTTATGATGTTCATGTTATAGTATATATCATAGATCATACATGGGAATCTTACAGAAATTTCCAGTTTTTTCAAATCTTGGGAGTGACTCCTGTGGGAGACACATATCCAATGGAAAATTATGGGGAGAGGTTGCAAAAACTACATACAGTCTACTCCGCCTAAACCGGACATGCCTAATCCAGATGATTGCTCAAACAGCACACCACATAAAGAACCAATATTTCCTTCCTATCCTTTCTATGTTAAATAGCACCTATAAACTGGGCACACCTAAACTGTACATTGGATGCTTCTTGCAGTCCCTTACACAGTATTATACTGTATTTAGCTATGTGTAATCCGGACACCTTTTTAATTGCAGTCCTGTAAAGTAACAGTATATATTCCTAAATCAGTTTTTTAGAGAGAGACAACAATAGAAAGACAGCCACATATCAAAGTCACAAAGAAAACAGCGTCTATATTCCTAAATCAGTAATCAATAGAGTGAGACAGACAGTTGTGCATTAATACACATACAATAACATTCTAATTGGCGCAAAGCCAATACATATTAGACAGTGATAAGTCGAGTATGTTTAAAAAACGTAATGGTGGCTTGTAAACATCATAATTATTTTCAATACAGCCTGCTTAAGATGTCTATTAAGAAGAAGCGCATTGAGTTAAATCTTGTCAACAAAGTGAAAATAATTAAAGAAGTGGAAGGTGGGAAGTCATATACCACAGTTGCTAAAGCATATAATATTGGGAAATCAACGGTAAGAGATATCATAAAGAAAAAAAAGGACATTAATGAAGTGCAATAACAAAGTCTTCAACTCCCAGACAGAAAACGTTTGAAGCTGTCTAAATTTCCAGATTTAGAAAAATCTATGAATATCTGGATCAGGTCAGCAGTTGGAATAGCAGGTTTAAGTGACTGCCACTTACTTTTTCAAGCCCAAGAATTTGCAGTAAAATTGGGAATGAGAGAAGATGACATTAACGAGGGGTGGGTGTCCAAATGGAAGGCTCGCTATGGATTAAAATCATCCATAATACATGGGGAAGCAGGTGCAGTTTGCAATGCTACCGTCGAACAGTGGAAGGAGACTTGTCTAAAGAATATTCTCAACACATATACTCCAGATAACATTTATAACGCCAATGAGACAGGGTTATTCTGGAAACTTCTAGCCAGCAAAACTATTGCTTTCAAAGATCAGAAATGTGAAGGTGGGAAATGTTCGAAGGAGCGAATCACATTATTAGTTAATAGAAATATGGCTGGTGAGAAAGAGGCTCTATTCATTATCGGCAAGTCAAAAAATCCACAATGCTTCAAGAGACATAGTCCTCCTCAAAAACATGAAGCAAACAGTAAGGCATGGATGACTGGTACGTTATTCACTGAATATGTACAACGATTTGATAAAAAAATGAAAAGAGAAAATCGTCATGTAGCTTTGGTTATTGATAATTGTCCTGCACATCCTCCAATTGACGGATTAACAAATACCGAGCTTGTTTTTCCTCCACCAAATACGATGGCTAAGTCTCAGCCCATGGATGCTGGTGTCATCAGATGCTTCAAAGCCAGTTACCAACATTGTTTGGCTATGCGACAGCTAGTGGCCTTCAACAGCAATAAGCCATACAACCTGACATTTTTGGACGCGCTCTACATCTGTGATGCTGCTTGGAATGATGTGTCTTCTCAGTGCATACAGAACTGCTTCAAGCATGTAGGTTTTCATTTCCCTACTGCTCCATCATCTGAAGAAGGAAGTGATGTCCAATCTTCAGCAGGTTCTGAAACTTTACAAACAGAAGACAATATTTGGGATCGTCTACGCTCTTTGGGATTGTTGCCAGATGATATCTCTCCATCGGAATACATTTCTGTATATGATGAAATTGCAGTTTCAAGGACTTTTTCAGTGGACAAAATTATTGCGTAAGTTAAAATTAAAACAAACTTTGTTTTATAAAAAACTAATTTTCTCATCAATTTCAGCGAGGTGACTGCAGCCCCTATTTCAGAAGCTGACAAGGAAGAAAAAGATGAAGCTCTGACAGCCCCACCGGTAAAGCCATGTGAGGCCATTGACATGGTTGAAGCCCTTCAAAGGACGTTGTCATCCCTATCAATGGATGACAGTAAGAGAAAAGCAGTAAACTCAGGCTTGGTTTTCCTCAGTGATGCTTTGTCGACTGAAATATTGTACTGTAAAAAGCAGAGAACAATTACTGACTTTTTTAAATGACTTTTTGTACTTATTGCGTCATACATATATAAATAAATTTGGATCACCATGGCCTTGACTTTTTCACTTTCCATAAAACGGACGATTTGTTTAGATTTATGGGTGTCCAGTTTAGGCGGAGTAGACTGTATTTTATGTCCATTTACTTTGTGATTGATTGTAATTAGATATACAGTTTTGTTTATTATTTGTCCATTTTTTCATAATATTATTTTTCATTCCAATTTGTTTTGTTTAGATACAGTAGGTATTTGTTAAACGTTGAGAGCCCCTTTAGTTATGAAGCCTGTTTCTATGAAGTTATCTCACTACAAAGGTCCCATTAGTTATGAAGCCTCTCTCTTTACAAAGTTATCTCAATACTAGAGACCCTTCAGACAGGCCTTACACTTCAACCTTTCTTATATAAAAATCGTTGTACAGATTCTTATACAGATAATTGACTGAAAGATATCTAGCTCATCCAATTTTTTCCTACTGAACGTGATCAGTATAACCTTGTAGTTCAGTGATTCCAGGTTACAAGTTCTCTGCCTGTCTTTACAAAATATATGCAACTTGATCATTGGTGGGCAGCTGTTTTGCAAGGAGATAATTTTCCATTCTTTGGAATGGGTGTAAAAGCATCACTTAGAGTGTTCTTTGGAAAATTTCTTTAATTCTATGAGATATCCTAGATGCGAAATTATCACAGATTAAAATTTACACATATGGTGGCATACATATCAAATACACACAGCAATGTTGCAACAAACTGTATTAGACTATTTTCAAGCTTTTGGTAAATATGCAAACTGTTGCATGTCACTATATAAATGAGTAAAGTTGAAGAAATCAGGAGAAGAGGACAGAAAAACAAATCGCCAAAATAAATTTTTAATTTTCTTGAAACAATGGAATTTACAATCTGAAACGTGATTCTCATAAAGATGCAAAACTTGCAAAAACAATGTGACCAGAGAGAAGGCTACCTAGTTTCAAAGATTGTGTTGAAACACTAAAAATAAGACTATGCCTTGTACATCACATATGGTACATACACACAGTACACATATAGTACATACACATACTTTTCTAGATAAATTAAAAAAATTAATTTATATAGTATAAGTTTTAATACTATAATAATACACCTTTACCCAAACAACTTATATTTGTTTTATGCAAACCTCACCATTGTAATGCATAAATTATACCTCATGTTTAAATACTATCATTTACAGCTCTGTGGATCTTATCATATTTTAAGGATCAATATTTATTTCAATAATATATACTATTAACTTCTGGTATAAAGAAATCGGAAAACTTGAGTTCTCAATCTTTTAATTTTTTAAAAAAAATAGTTATGAGTATCCACTCAAGTACATGAGATGGTTTTTTTCTAATTTGGCAGAGGTAACCTGAATATTCAACTACAGGTGGGCCCTAAAACAAACTTCCGTTTTTTATAATCAGCCATTTCCCTGCCTTCAAACATTTGCAGATATTATAAGACTTATCTCTTTAATTAATTTGTAATTATTTACTTTTGTTACAAATAGATTTATATATATATATAATATGAAAATTGTTTTATTCCTTGTTATACTATAACCATAATTTTCAACAAGCAATATTAATATATAATGTGTTTATACAATATTTTTTCCTATTTATTTTATTTTTCTACCTAAATGTAAGGCCTACCTTTTTGGGGGACTTTATATTTTTGTATAGCTTCCACATAAACATGTCCTTTTATGTTACATGTTTTCTGTCCTGTTTTAGACATATGTCAAATTTGGAAACTCTCCAGTAAATGTTATATCTTCTGGGAAGCCTTGGAATTCACCGTCAGGAAATCTTCCATATCTACAGCATGGATCCAACAAGATTGATTCACTCAACAAAATATTTTCTTATCTTAGAAAAGAAGTAGGCATCTTTTATTATCCTATTAATTATTATTTTTTGTTAATCCATATCTTTTAATAGTTCAGTTATAATATTATAAACAACAACAAAAATTACAATTCATTTTATATATTTGGGTGTTTTTCAATCTTGTACTAAATTATATTAAATGTGTTCATTGAAAATTTATCACAGAACTATGGAATTGAGTATGATTTATCGGATACGGACGCCATCTCTCTCCGTGCCCTCCAGTCAACTGTAGAACGTCTGTTAATGCCTGCTGTCGATCACCTTTGGTGGATAAATGCAGCCAGCTTTGGCAAGGTAGTTAGAGGGGCCTATGGGAGTGCTATTGGCCTTCCACTCAGTATCTTTTGGCCTGGTCGGATGCGCAGCAATGTCGAAACTCGATTAATCAACTCTCAACTTTACAGTAATAATCGAGGCGATGGTAAACAACTAGAAATTACAGTGAGTGAAATTCTATAGAATTTTTTTATTGTAAATGAAAGCTAGTCAAACGGATATTTCTATTTTTTCCCTATTATATTTCATGTGCTTGTGTACAAAAATAGTTCTAATTGTATTTCAGTTATACAAAAATGCCCAGAAATGTTTAACTTCTCTATCTTACATGCTAGAGGATCAACTCTATTTTGTCGGCAACCGGTGAGTCATTGTAACTGCCTAATGATAAACGTGTGTGTTGTTAGTTGGTTGACTTGTTCTCTCTTCGATACAGACCTACAGCAGTAGACGCCCTTATCTTTAGCCGTCTCTGGCCCTTACTCAAAGCCCCTCTCCCAACAAATTCAGTTAAAACACACCTTGACCAGTGTGAAAATCTCGTACGCTACTGCAATCGAATCTACAATGAGTTCTTTCATGAAAATACTCTTCTCATGGAGTCGCAAGGTAAGTAATCTGCGTCTGTCAAGTTTCTATATATTACTGAATATGTCACGCCAGTTGTTAACACATTATGCGCAGAAAACTAATAATAGTATTTGCTTAATAGTTTAAATAGCGGATATAGATAAGAGGTCGTAGAGATATAACTTTACTTTGTATATGTTACTTCTAAATGTATGTTTTTATATAATATTTAGAATGTTTTCAGCAGTTATAATCCTTAAAAAATGTAATGTTTTTTTTTATTATATCTGTTAATAAATTAGAGAACAAATTATCTGCATAATAACTTGTTTTCTCATATTTTTCATAGGATAAAAAATTCATCTTGTTCGCTTTGATTATTCATTCTTAATTTATTTCTTATATATGAAGTTGTCTTTCTTTTGTCACACTATACTTTCTATTTCAATTAGTTAATTTAAAAGGAATAAGCTCTTAAGGATCCCTATATTTAAAAACATGATATTTTTTCTCTACACATGGGGACGGTTAGGTTATCCCCTGTTCGCGCACAGTTTTGAGCCCTGCAGGTACAGCTTGAAAAATGTGACAGCTATGTTTTTTATAAGCACAAAAATATATGTTCACTGTTTATGAACAAGTGTAAATTTTTTATTTTATATATTTTTAATGCATGTTGTTTGAAATTTTGCTCATTTCAAATATGGACAATTTGGTGAAGTCTAATGATCTTCGCAAAGCTACAGAGGAAAAGAAGTAGAAATTGATGAAGATCAAGAACAAATTAGATGAACTAAAGCATAACATTCATTAATTTTACTATCTCATGAATTCGTGGAGGAAGTCAATCTATCACAATAACTGCGGAGATGATGGAGAAATTCAGAATGGGCATTCCAACTACCGTTTTATCTGGAACAAGAGCAGAAGAAGCAAGAGTCTGTGCATGTAGTAGCTGTGGCACGAAAACGTGGATTGGGCGAACTAAAAGAGAATGAGATTGCAGGCAGAACTGGATCAACAGTGACGAGATATTGTTTGTTTGAAAGACAAGATGAACAAGTCATAACTAATTAACTTATGCATATTGTACATAATCATCGAAATTTATTAAAAAATAGTTTCATGTTTATACCCATTGTTTTTTATTCATATTCTTAAATTATATATAAAAAGTTAGATAAATGTCAGGCAAATTGGTAGTGAATTGTCAGGGAAAAAGTCATGCGAAATACTATGAACCCTAATTAATTTAAATGGTAATTTTTTACTATATTGGCAAGCTACCTACATTAGTATACATATTGTAAAGCTGAGAAGTCAACAAATCAATACTTCAATCGAGGGTTCTTTGAATTTTATAATTGAAAATTATATTTACTCGTAAAGAAAATTATAACATACTTTGGGTATATTTCGCGGAGATAAATGATTCTGTTTTTTATAGGAGACGTCGTATCCGACTGCGATAGAGACGAGGCAAAAGGTATCTCTAAATACTTACCTTCCGGACCCGTGATTAAGACTTGTCTCTTCTTGTTGGGTGCAGCTACAGTTACACTGGCTTACGGTCTAGCGTCCGGTATCATAACAGCAAATATTTTTAATGATGATGACGATGAGGCTGAAGTTGAGGATGATGATCCCATTCCGGAAAAGGAGAGCTGATTTGTTCTCTATTGTAGCCTGTGTTATCAAATTTATTGGACCTACTTATTTGTAAATTTAGCGTATTATTATTAATCTGCAGGAATATGAATGAATTTAGTCATGCTAATAGATACGGATTATTTTGTTGCGATTTGTACATTTTGTTTTTACTTGGTCGTATCTTCCATTTGTAAGATTTTTGTTTTGTGCATTTGTACTATTTTTATATTATTATTAAAGCAATAGTATTTTATTAATAATAAGTATAATTCATTTTAAATTGTCTTTATTTTGTCTTTAACAGAGTAAATTGTAATGGTATATACTTTATTCTTCAAGTTTTTGAAATTCTTAAGATGTACCTAATGTGAATAATTAATAAAAATTGGAGGGTTATACTATTTATTTTCCTTGCATTGCGGTGAACGAAAAAGTATTTATTATATCGAATTTATTGGACGAATGCAAAGAAACTGATGTCATTGCTTCGCTTCATTCCAGCATATAAAAAAAAGTTTTGGAATTGTTTATAAATGTTAATTTCTGTGTGGTTTTAGTTTGGTGGTTCTGAACTACAACAATTTTTTAATTCATTGTAGCTAATTTAACTTATGTTTATTGCTTCAGTACAGTACATATTTTAAATATAAGACTTGCCCTCTGATAAAATTTTTAATTTTCGTACTCTATTTAAGATACCGGTGGTAATACAACATCACACATAAACATGTTTGTCCTAAAAATAGAAAATTGCCGACGTTTTTAATGTACTCTACGAAACCAAATCACAAATTAAAGCGCTACAATAAAACGCACTTCAATAATGCTTGAAGACTACTTTTGTTTGTCGAAGCTGGCATATTATCAGTTAAATTAAAGCCGTTTTCTATACAAATATGCATCCAGATGTGGTGTATATTTACTTTTTATAACCAGCTAAGAAAAAATTACGTTAACGACTGTAAATGGCTGGAGATTACAGATCCAGACCTTCAAGTCGTACTTATACCCTATATCAAACCCACCAACAAATAATGGCTAGATAAACGATTTTTGTTATTTAAATTAATAATCCTGGTTTACCATGATATTAAATTATAGGGAAAAGTATATTTCATTGTTACCAAATGCATTTTGAATTATTATTGGATAACTTTATCATGATAATATCCCTAGCTACCAATGAAATTTAAAAAAAAAATTAAAAAAACTGTTTTTAATGTTAAAATAACAAATATCCATAACTGAGTGTGTGGTATATACCAGCAATGTTGAAAAGACATCCCTTTATATATATTATACAAAATATTTATGAAAATTTTAGAAAATACACATTTTTATATTTGCCCGAAGTCCCACACCAAATAGCCTGTAAAATGCTAACGACAAACAGGAATATCGTCCCATATATATTTTTGAGTCCGGAAGATATTTATCTACAAAATAATTGTTTTATTGACGGTTCATCACGGAAATATTTTTTAATTTATTTTGTCAAATTCGGAGACTTGGCCCGGAGGTACACCTGTATAATAATGGCTTTTTGGATGGTTCTAGTATGAGATTGCACATAACGAATAACATTATATATAGAACATCCACAGAGCAATTATAAGGCTATTAAACCTTTAAAAAATCAGATTTCATTTCATTTGTCATTCCTGATTTATTACAAAATATCTTACTAACATCTTAAATATTTAATTACGAATTCGTAGGGAAACATATTTTTTATATATCCACTTTTCAAAATGGTACATTTTTGTACATTACGCTCCCCCCCCCCCCCCTTTAAATAGTTGAAAATTTCCAGGTAGCTGATAATTAAAACATTGATTGTGTTGATATTAAATAGTATTATTTTTGACCTGTTTATTAGAAAATAAGATCACCACACAAATTTAACGTATATTTTAGTCAACATTTCAGATCAAACATTTCATGGTTTTATAACAAACAATTATTATAATAATCATAATAAAAGTTAAACTTTCTACAAAACAAGTGTCACAGATCTATTAAGAAACATATAAGAATCAAAAAACGATGAATAAGAAGCAACAAAATTTTATATAATAATCCACCATAAGGAAATAAATGATTGTATATACAGGCCTGTACACCATCAAACATAATATGTAGTTAAAATAAATAATGTTACAAAATTGATTAAATATGACAAGGACAGATTCTTACAATTAAACATTGGTACATTACTACTGCACAGTAAAATATGATTAATTTTAATAATAATAGGAGGATATTCTACTTATAAAAATAAAGTAGTATGGTTAAACACTAAAGAAAATTTAACTTAAATTGATAGTTTTCACTATAAAACTAAAAACACTGCAATTTATTCAATGAGCTTTTTGGATTTGAAAAATCTACGTAGATAGAGAACCTGCCAGGTAGCCAGTAGAAAGAGGCACAGCATAGAGAAGATCGATAAATACAAAACTCGAGAATGCGTTGATACTAAACGGATAAGAAAGATATAACAAACAAATTTAAGATAGGATGATAATATATTGTATATCAATTTAGCTAGTCATTTTAAATTAGGAAATAATTCATAGTTATAGTGTTACAAAACATGACTTTAGAAAAATGGTATACGATAGTATTCCTCTTAACGTGTCGTTGTGTGAATGCTTCCACGTGTAAAAACAATTAAAATCGATTAATCGTTAGATTAAACAAGTTATATATAACAAGAAAAAACATGTGACTTTTACCCGTCTACTCTAGAGCTACATTGTACGATTTATTACGTTTACATACTATATTAAAAAAAATATGTTTTTAGCAATATAGCGCTATAACAATAAAGATTCCAAGGTGAGAAATAGACTAGTCCAATATACGCATGTTTAAATATTTATTATAGAACAATAATTAAATAAAAATCAATACTTTTATATGTTTTCTAATTCAAAAGTTAATTGTGTTCACGTGTTTCTATGTTAATATAAGATTTTTCATAATAATGAGAAATTAAGGGCGATAATAAAAAGATTAATTCAAAATGTTCTAAAATGTAAATTTACCGTTGGTATCTCTCATTTGCGTTTCCCTAAGTCTCATAAACTCAAAATCACTGACAACAGCATTAGACAAATCCTCCAGACGTTTCAGTTCCAACTCCATCGGCTTCAGTTTTTCGGCCTTGGCCATCTGAAAAGGAAAAATTAATATTACGGAAATGCATAATTACTCTTTATATGTCGCTAATAAAGTTGTTGCTATTCAGTGCGTTTCTTTACATGTAATTAAAAATATTAAATACGATTCTTTTACGAAAACTGTAAAATTTTAACTGTGACTCTTTATTTCTTGACAATTAATTTCAAAAGTTAATGAAAGAATAAATATTTGAAATCAACACTTTAACAAATACAATATATTTGGACGTATTTAGAAACAAATTATTCTCGTACGAATATTACGAATAACCACCAATGGCGGATCCAGGATTTCTTGGAAGTTGGGGGGGGGGCAGCTGATATTTTATAGCGTAGAAATTCAGACAAATTAGTGTATATTTTACTAGCTGACAATCGAATATACATTAGAGGGATAACTATTGACTATCAATATAGTCATGAGGATAGAATAAATTGGATTATGAATATAGAATATAGAGTACCAAGAATAGTACCCATTACATTTAGTAAAAGAAACCAAAGAATAATTTCACAATATTTCATAATAATTGGTACGTATGATGTTTGTTTGTAACAAATCAATGATTAATTGTTATGCATCCCCAATTGGAGTGTTCAAAAGCCTTCGTCTTGGATTGCTAGCTGCAAATATGTCAATAACTTTTGAAATATCCAAATGTATGTCTCTGTGAACATATAGCTACAACAGGGCATTTAATCGGTTTTCTCCCATTGTTGTCATTCATTTAATCATGATGAATTTGAATGCTGAATAGCTTTTTTCGACAGACGCAGCAGCTACTGGGATTAGATGCGTTACATTGAGAATCATGTGAATGTTCGGAAACCGCTTGCTGTTCATTCCCTCTAATGTTCCTTGAATTGTTGCTTGTGGTCTATCAACTCCTTTCCACATGCGCTTCCACAGATGAACTTCTACGATGAAAGTAGAACTTGAAGGAAGATCAGCTGAAAATAGTTGCATTATCTTGTTTACTTTTTTATCAGGAAACAATTCTAGATTTGAAGGAATAAGTCCCAAACTAAGTATTGTCCGAGTGTTGAAGTTTTCAAATCTTGACGAAAGTTTAGTGATCATATACATAGTCAAGATAAGAGATGAACACAGCTTGGCGTCAGTATGCTTCAGTATCATTGTTACGAAGTGTTCGTTCGCTACACCTCCAAGGGATGGTGTAGACCTATTTCTGAAATCATACAGCGCCTTGAATAAATTGTCACAGTTAGATCACAGCTAAGTTGTCTAAAATCACATACTATATGCTTTCAGAATATCTACTCTGGTGCCTTGAAGCATGAAAGCTGTGGATGAAGTATAGTCAAAAATGTAATGACCACACTGGAAAGAAACGATAAAAGCAGGTGATAGAAGAACACTGAGAATTCCAATAGCTTCTGTAACATTTTTAGAATCCCAAATCTTTTCTGGGTGCATTTTCGATCTTATATTCTCAAGAAATTGTATGATGACAGGACAGGGTACATCTTTGAAAATCTAACAGTTCTGTTTGCCTCTCTATACTCCCCTTTTTGAACATAAACGCTCCACCTTCATAATAAAAAGGGGATGTGAGTCATTGAACTCCTGTATACACTCTTCGAAGTGTGCCAACTTGAGTGATTCTGACAGGTTATTTCGACAATGACTTTGACAAAGCAATATTCAAGTGATGGCTTATACAGAGTAAGTAGACTGCATTTGGATATGTTTTTCTGTAATTCCCGCCATAGTATCCGCAACAGTTATTGTTTTACTTAAAGTTGCCCCTGTTTAGCTGTCACAATCAACATACTCTACTAATTTCTTTCCCCAATAGTGCTTTCCTTCGTGTATCAAGTTGTTTTGTATTTGATTAATCTGATACTTCACTTGTTTCAATGGAATATTCACTGCATATGTTAGTCAATAGCTTGTGATTTAAGTGATTTTATTATTTCTGATTGAATAGATTACTTCATTGCCAGTAAAAAATCATTCCGTGCTATTTTTGAGTCGTTAAACGTGCATTTCTAACACAGTTGGTAAGACGTTCACCAAGAACTTGATCACCGGCATCACTTGAAAAGAAAGTAGAAATTTCTACTTGTGAAAAGGGAGTAGAAGCTTCTATGGATTAAATAGTAATAGTACTTGTCCGTAATGTTTGTTTGCATACAATACTTTTGAAAGAAGACTGAAATGGCGAACTAACCGAATTTTCAGGAGTAGTATGGATTATATGAATGACTATAGATATAGATATATTACTTAGGAGGCTATAAACATATTATAAAACAGTATTGTATACTATGAAACACACATTCTTCACTTACAGCATCATAATTCTTTGCCTCAACGCCATGTTTCACGTCAATAAATACTTCCCGATCAGGACTTTGTCCACCTAAGTAGAAATGTAAAGAATAATTTGGCTGCTTCATAAGAAGTCTTTAGGGAGTAAAAAACGATCGTAAGAACCGACTTGGAGAAAATAAACACAATAATTATGTAGAATCAGCTATTTACCTCCTGAATTGATAGATTCAAAACAAATATCAAACAATTCATACTCCTCAGTGGTAAATGCAAACTTTCCTTTGGAGATGCCTTCCTTTTGATAGAGAATGTGAGTGCGAGAATCCTGCACCTAAAATATAATTCAAAACCGATTATCAAAAATGGAGAGTAGTTTTTTTGATATAGATTAAATAATCCAGGGTTATATTTCCATTTTGCTGCTTCATTTATAAAAATTACAAATTTCTTTTGCCAATTTAATTTATAAAACTCCTTTAGAATAATAAAATTTAGGATCTATATTGATCTATATTAAGCTCTCAAATCACGCAATAAAAGCATTTTTCTTTTATGTAGATAAGAAATAGAGCAAAGCAAAAAGTTTTATTTTTGGCTTAATAATAATTGTATTAGTTCAATATTTTATTGGTCAAAAAGTTCCACTATTTTAATAGGATTTAACCAACCTACATGTCTTAAAAATTTACTATTTCTAGAATCATGGTCAAATTAAATGTAATTTGATTTTTTTTTAATTTATATTATTTGTAAATATCTTACCTCTTCATATAAAAAATTTGATTGATTAACTGCATAAATAATAACTGACAATAACTTTTTATTTACAACCTTGCTGAAACAAATAAAAGTGGTGTAGATTTACCTAATTTATTCATAGAAAATTATTAACTAAAATGAAAAAATTTGATATATAAAAATCATAATTAACTCAAAAGGGAAATACTAGTGATCAGTGACAAAAGAAGTCAAATTAATATTGACCTGATACATGCCATATTTATTGTTATCCATCAAAGTGATAAAAAGTGTGCTACAGTACTTAGTTCATATCATAAAAAAATTGTATAATTAAAAAATATCTTAACCTTAATAAAAATTATATTTAAATAACTGGATTTTTTGTTGCTATTAGTGTTATAGCACAATATTTAATTTTATATCATCTGTTTTCTATGAGTCATCCACTTACTTACTTTGAATTTTAAATTCAAAATATTGATGTATTAATATGATATAATGATTAATGTAATTGTACAATATATAATCTAATATATAATTTTATTTTCAAAAGAGCTAACAGATTGTTCAGCTATATCAATACTTTAACATAAGTTAACACACTTTTCTATTTTGGCTTATAAATCTGACATACAATCATAAATTTTATATTTAAAAGAATAGGAATTGGCTATAATATCTGGTATATAAAAGACTTTTTTAGGTTAAAAAACTACTATTTTGTGTGATAAATTAAAGAATAACTAGAGAAAAACAAATTTTTCACAGAAAAATATGATTAGAGGAAATGATAGTAACAATACTTGCAAGTTTGACATAATAGTACTCAATGAAATTTGAACTTCAATCAATTTAGAATTAATAAAACTAAATTTTAATGAATATGAAACATTATAAATTAGTGCTTAAGTTAATACAGTCATGACTCATTCTGCCTCTTTTCTTTTTGAGTTTTGCTTGAATAAAAAAATTCAGCAGGAAACCCATAACTCTATTTTTAGATTGTGCAGAAATTGCAGTTTTTCTTTTGGCAATGTGATTTATTCAGTACTGTTCTTCATGAAAACCAAACTGCTTCAGTGGGTCAAATGGCAATGCAACATACTCTGAAATGTCCTTAAGAAATACAGGGTGAGTTTAATACTGTTTATTTGGAAGCTGTTAAAAAAACAACAGATTGGTGGTCCTACATTAAAGAGACAGAAGCAAGCTCAAAGGAATACAAAATTGGTGAGGGAACAGGGGATCATCCCAAAACTCCAGAGGCCTATTACCATCCAATTTATGTATCAGTGTATGGTAATTTAATTTTTTATCCTATACCTACCTATCTACAAAACAAAATCTACTTTTTAAAGAGGCACAGAATGAAGATTGGAAAGATGAAATCAAAAGGTATCTGAAATACATATATTTCAGAAGGATAAAACAGCATCAACCTTACATTAACATTTGTAATTTGCTATGTCAAATTCCTAGATTTGCTGATTTAATGAAAACAGTGGTATGAAATCATGACAACTTTGCAGATATATTATGTAAACACTATCCCCAATTGAGAAGTGTATAATTAATATATTTATTACCTTTTCTAAATTGATTTTGCTTCTTACAGTTATAAATATAAACAGTAAAGGGCCATTTTATGTATAAAATAAATGAAAAATTTATTTGAGGTTGAGTATTGGTTAGGCATGGATGGACCATTTAATGGTATTCAGTATGTATTCAGAATGCTTGGAAAACTATATATTAGTAACATTATTTTAATCTTTTTACTCAAACATATAGAATACAGAAAAGACTGTATGTAAGTATTTATATATAAATTTTTCATTGGTTGCTATACTTTTGTGTTGAATTCCTTACAGACATTTTTTACATTATATTAATCTGAATATTTAATAAAAATAATTTATTATGATTTTTTTTTAATATTTAGTTATTTAATAATGTTAATAAAGCCTTAATTAATCTTGCCCTGGTTTTAAAATTATAAATAGATAATTGGGGGTATTATTTAAGAATGACAGGGTAACAATGTACTTTTAAAAGTTAATGCCTTTTTATTAGGAAAATGTCCTTTTAAGAAGTATTTGACCATAAATAAAAGCTAGCTATGCAAATGTTTATCAAACTATTTAATGTAGTGTACCATCTGAAGACAATCCTATAGATTCATTAATTATTCTTTATAATATTTAAAAAAATAAAAAATTCTACTTATAATAAAATATATGTTATTTACTAAAAAAAATTATGTGCCCAATAATATGGTTCAAAATGAGACATGTTAAATACTATGCCTAAAAGTTACAGTTAGTTATCAGATATAATATTTTAAATACCTTAATGTTAGTCTTGTGTCCAGGAGTATCACTTAATTCATATGTTCCTGTAACTAAAACATCTTTGTGTACTTCTTCCTTTAAACATTTTGTTGTTCCAACTTTCAATTCAAATCGTAAACAGTTGTACGTCTCCAAAATAGATATTATAATTAAAAAATAAACTAAAAATCGAGTAGGAAATAGTAAATTCATTATTCCAAACAAAACTTAGTTATTTAAAATAAATTAATGATACGTTATCTAACGTCACGTTCAGTTAATTGGTGCGCTCTTTACATTACAATTTAAAACAAGTTTTTTTAGCTTTTGATAACAAAATGCACACTTTAAAAATATATTAAAATTAACAACTAACAATTAAATAATTAGTGTAATAAAACTGAATAGTTAAAATTATAAATGGTCTTAAATAATTGGTCTGTTATAAAATTATAATTAATGGGGGCTTTAATTGATTGAAGGGGCCCTTCACAAATAACATGACCGCATATTGACATATATATTATTTATCTACACCTACAAACTGATCAAAAAAACGTCCAGAGCGCATTTCAATTATAATAAGGTATTTTTTTCTTTTAAAGAGGGTATTCAGTCAATATTACATATTTTAATAGACTTTTGATTATTATATATTGATTGAATTCTCTCTTTAAAGTGAAATTATTACCGTATATAATTAAATTGCATTGTTAACTCCCATGAATTTTGTATTGATTATCGATATAGATATATTCCTCCGCGGAATTTTAATACTATTGAATGTTTGTTAGTTTGCCGGTCTAGATAACAAATATATGAGTCAATGAACGTGATGCAGAAAAGTGTTTAGGGTTCTGCGTAACGTTGTGTAACGAAGGCGGGGGCTATATGCCGTTGCGATGCGTTACTCTAATATATTTTTTAATTAACCTCTCAGTGAAAAATGTCTCCTAACATATAGTAATTTTAAAAGGGAACACATATTAATAAGAATTGCATCCAGTATTTTGTACATTTTCTCTATGTTTTATAGATAATTTGAAATGAATTATATACCTACCAATTTCGAAAAACCATTATATTTTTTCTTATATGGGGGGTGCCTGGCGTGGGGTACGACGTAATGTTATTATACGATGTGTAACGGGATGGTTGGGGGTCCCTGAAAACGTTATTAATATCACTCGTTCCATATATTTAATGTCAAAATATTATTTATAAAATTGTTAAATAAAATCGCCAAACTTGACCTAATTTCTAGGTTACTAAAAAAATTGATAACATTCATTTGTAAATTTAATGGTTTACAATTAGTTTAGATTGGAGTATATAGGGTGTCCTATAAAAAACGGCGTTTTTTTACCTAAATACAAAATTTATTATTTACTTCATATACAATTGTCGCTGTTTAGCTACGAGGACACACAATCATAGTGTTGTTGAGGACATTGTCAATTTTTGAATGTATGTACAATTTCTCAGGAATGTGTCCGCCTTCTTTCACAAACGTCATACCCCCCCTATATTTTGGATGAAAACATGGGTCTGGTACACGACAATGCCAAATCCCATACCTCCATAACTGCAGGGCCACATATGATTACATTTAACAGTCAAATATAAGGTTAATAAAATAATCTCCATATTCTCCATATATGAATGAACCTTTGTGATAGGTTTATTTTTCCGCGCTTGGAGTTTCTCAGAGATCGACTGAATTTTGCTGATGCAGACGATGTTGACTTATTTTTACAACAACAATTACGGTACCAACTTTTATACAAACAAATGGTGCAAAATGCTTTTCGAAAGCTGAAAGATCACCTGCAATGTATCATTGACAATGATGGTGTCTATGTGTGACTTTTTGT
>JAUZNC010035269.1:1831-14432 GCA_034780395.1 Vannuccia rotundouncinata
TTTTACTTTTCAAGATACAAGCACGTACAACTCCGAGTCAATGCGGAAGAAGCAGCTTTTCACCACGCTGGACAGCTCGAATTCTCCAAAACTCAAACCATTTTCTCATCTCTACTCGATATCCAATCCCACCTTTACCTCAGACAATTTCTTCTTGATTGTGAGTGACCGGCCAATGATCAGTGTGTAAATTCTCCCTTCAACGAACGTCTCTCTGTTTCAGTCATCACCAATTCCAGTGATTATCTCGGCAGCATACTCACCTATGTCGCAGTTTCATTTTCGGTATTTGCCGGCTCCTACAAGGACAAGAGTTCTGGGGAAATTACTATTTTCATCAGTCAGGTAACGTCAATGAATTGTTGAAGTTTTTTGTCATAGTTTACGTGTTGATTCCTGCTCACCTTCAGACGGCTTTCTTTCTCATGTACCTCGTCAACAAGATGACGTCATTGATCGATACCGCGGGTTCTGTAGCTCAAATTGTTGGTATTTCTCAGCGGTCAGTGTTTTAATGGTTAATTTTATTGTCTAATATAAGTTTTATTTTGATACAACTTTCTTGTTTATTGAAATCTATATTATCTAAATATGATGTTCAGTAATGAATATTTAGGGGCCGTTCAAATATTACGTCATCACTTAGAGGGGGTGAGTCGGTCATTCATAATATGAAGAAATATGATGAAGGGGGGGGTCAAAAATGACAGATTTAATATGACGTAATATTTGAACGGCCCCTTAGTTAACATATCTTGATTAACCTTAGCTCAACTTTGTGTTATATATTATGACATATACTTATTTGCGGGATTTTACGCCAGAATTACACATTTTTGTCCAGAAAATATATTAAATATTTACTAAAATATATTCAGGGATACAAATTTAAGCTGGTTTTAAGCAAATTTTTGATATTTTTAGTTTGGTCTAGTAATTTTGAAAAATATGCAATAAATTATTCATAAATTTCATAATTTTTTTAAACATAACAACATTTCATCTTGGTTTATTTCGTTTTTTCAGTGGATTATTTTGTCAAGTATTTATTTAATCTTCATAATATTAACCATTAACACTTTATTTTAATATACGTTGATTAAGATGTTGGTCAAGAATATTACACAGATTTTAGTTTACTGATAAACAATTAATTGTACAACTATCTATATTATTAAATTTATGCTTTTACTAATTGATATATATTATAATTTTCTATAAAACGCAGAAAATTCCTTGACATATGTTTAACAGCTTTGCTGGTTTATTCAAGTGAAGATGCCGGTTTGAATGACATCAGATCTAAATGACTTCAAATGAATAGACCTTAGTTCTTAGCTGGTGTACTATAAATGGCTCAAAACTAAATTTAAAAGTATTCATCAAAGTTTATTAGCTTAATCGTTTCGGGTTGTCAACTGTGCATATAATAATATTTTACTAAAGACTATTATTATGATGAAATGATACCAGAATAGTCCATTTATAAGCATTCTAGTTATTAAAACTCGCCCGCTGTGGGCCAGCTGTTGATCTTGTAACTTCCTAGGTTTTTGTGTTAGCCTCTCTTATTGCAAAAGATTCATTATCCGACCAACTGAATATGTGTGCAAAATAAAATGTGTAAAATAGTTTTTTTAGCTTTTATTAGAATCCTCATATTTTGTTTTGCATGATGATAAATTATTATTCATAAATCTCATCAGTGAAAACAGCGCACTGATAAATTTTACATCCTATCGGATAATCTTTTCTCCTTTATGTTACTGTGCCGCTCGAAATTGTTCAAACTTCTTTATAGCAAATTTACACTATTTTAAATGCTGTTATATTTATTGCACCATTGCCTTGATGTTGTAACTACAATTTTATCATTTTATATCCTTAGTATTTCTCGTCTGTTGGAGGAGATGGAATCGTCAAAGTCCTTTGTCAAGCCAGCCGACATCATCGCTTCAAAAATGCGTCTTTCGCAGGTTTATCAATCTCCGGAAGCAGGGTATTGTATTCCGACAGTTGCCAATAACCATGAATTAATAGGGTTAATAATATTATTTGTTATCGCTGAACATGCCTGTAAGTTATACATGAGTGTGTTTCAATCTTTGTTTTCAGTTCTCACTATGCAATCTCGTCCTCAGAAGAAATATTGCGACTTGATGGTGTCACGTATGGCATTCCTTTCAGTCATGAAACTATTTTAGCACAACGTGAGTACCATTCAATAAATATCCCTCATTAGTCGATATCAGTTCGTAATTTATTTTATATTTGTATTTTTCTTGCGAAATATTGATTTTATTAATAACCAAAGCATGTTAATATATTGATCGATAATTTTAAAATTTAAAAAGATTTACACTGACTAAACACAGAAGTTGTGAAGTTTATTATCTATGATATAAACTTTTAATAACATACTTCAATAGTTTCAAAAGCAGTTTCCCTTCAGTCTTATTGTTCGAACAAGTCAATTACCCGACATCACCTCTTCTTCCCCAGCCCTTAATGCTCAAATCAACCACAGATCCCGTATTCTAATCACGGGTCCTAGTGGCTGTGGCAAGAGCTCCCTACTCCGTGTAATAGCTGGACTTTGGCCCTGTAAATCTGGACACGTCTTTACCAACAAAAGCTTCAACAGGATTCTCTTCTTACCACAACGTTCTTACTTCACCAATGGACGGTTAATCGACCAATTTACTCTGCCACGACAGAACTCTTCCATGTTGACAGCTGGCCCTAATCTTGGGTAAGTCCATTATCAAGATTTTCCAAAGTTGAGGTGCTTGACGACAAACATCATAACTGTATTTATTTAATTATTAATTAGACATCAATTATAAAATTCATTTAAATATTCATGTATAACTGTAATATTTTTATCGAACTTTTTTTTAATATTTGCAACTTTTTAAATAATTTTTCTTTCTAAAAAATATAATTTGCATAAATCTCGATAATCATTAACTCATATTCGAACTACGGAATCATTTCTATAGATAATTTGATAATTATTATTTTATTTAATAATAGCTTCGTTGTATCTCTTTATGCGGAGAATCTTTTTCAAGGTTGTATTTTTGCAGAACGTCGAAAATAAGAATATGTTAACAATACCTATAGGCTACAGTTCGTGGATACAGTACTGATTCGTGGATTGTTGTTAATACTAGGTGTATTTTAACACGGATATTGGAACCACGTTCGCACCTAATTACAGGAATATATCGCTATCTGTTTTTATAAATCTGATTTTGGACAAGTGAAAACAATAAAAGAATGCTTCACATTTCGTGGAACTGCAGACAAATATTTAACATGTACTTTTGGACATACACATTTATTCCTTTGGAATTTAAACTTTCAGTGTGTAGAAAGTTTAAATTCGATAATCTGTTACATCTTCAAGGGAACCAATATCCAGTCTCGCTGTTTCTTAGTGTTTTTGTTATTCATCTCTGTCACGAACAAAGGTTTATAAGTTCTTGTGTCAATCATATCCAGGTGTCCCGCACTTGTCTGTCCATTGTACGACCAGCATAGTTATTGTCGGGGTTGAATTACCAGTTTTGACAGAAGCCAAACAGACGATGCATGACATCGGAGTGGCTTGTTTGATACCTTCATTTTAACCAGATTATTGATTGCATATCCACCTCCTCGGTATCAGTGACTCTGGGCACCTGAGGTCGGTAGAGGACGCAGGAGACAGTGAACAGGTTCTCGTATCTCCGGTGGAGCGTGGTGGAGGAGCTCACATCTCGGGGAGGGATCCTGAGGCGCTCGTCAGAGGCGAAACCAGCCGTCGACTGGAGGAATTAATTGATCACTTTGAGCTGAGAAGTGTTGTGGATCGACTCGGCGGTTTGTTCGGGCCTGCCCGGAACGATTGGTGAGTCTTGTGCCCGTAGAAGGAATTCACCTCCTCCATTTTGCTTTGTGACTGCTTTTCTCTGCCAGGTCTGAAATCCTGTCCCCGGGCGAACAGCAGCGAGTGTCCCTAGCGAGAGTCTGTTATCACACGCCGGACCTTGTCAGTAAGTGTCGGTGGTTGTTGTCTTTCAAGTCTAGTTTCTCCTTCGTATGCTTTCATCCACACTCACAGTTCTCGACGAATCCACAAGTCAGCTTAGCTGCGAGGCAGAAGAACTCGCCTACTCGCGGCTGATCGAGCTCAACATTGCGATCATATCGGTGGGTCATCGGCCTTCCCTGGAGCCCTTCCACACACAGAAGTTGTCTTTAGATGGTCGCGGAAGTTGGGTCATCAGCAATATAATCACTTAGCTCTTTCTCTCGCTCCATCTCTTATTTATTTGGATGAAAAGATATCATGTGCCTCCTTCCTCCAATCGATTATTTGTACTACTGACTTGCCATAATTTTAAACTACAACTATTTGATATTTTAGAATTAGATGATGTGCAATGTTACCATAGTAACTAGATTTAATCATTTCTCAAATTTTTCTATTCATTCCTACTGTATAGAGAAGTCTGTTTGATATAATTAGTCTTATCTTAGAATGCCACTATGCAACTGTACACTCCATTTTTGTACACCAAGGGTGTTTTTTTTTTTACCTATATTGAATTATTTTAGTTATTTTGTGATTTGAAATATATATAGTTTAATTGTCAAATTTGCTCATTAATCTTTTAGTAGAAAATGGTTGGTCTTCGCACAATTTGGGAGCATTGTTAAATTCATTTAATTACTCAGGAGTGGGAGTGAACTGTTAAAGAAATATTTCGTCTAATTAACTTATTTACAATACTAGTGACGATTTTGCAAAATTCGGTTATGTTTGTTGAAGAATAACAGTATTGCGATTTTATAATGTGCGCATTTCGCTAGTTACTATTTGCCGATTAATGCAAGTCATTTAATGGACATCCCCATCACATCATTTTAAGTTCTGACACTCAATTTTAACCAGCAATGAAAGTAGAAGCCTAGTTTTTGGAAAAATTTATAATAGTGTAATATTATTTTATCATAAGGTATATTACTATGAGATGAGAGTCATGAAATAATAGTAAGTAAATGAGATAAAATATTTGATGACAATTTAAAGATAAATAATTATAAGGTATATTTTACGTCGAAGAAGATTCAAAACTTACTGTTTAACAAATTTGCGTAAAAAACATTCTTGGCTCGAGTATAAAATATGTATAATAATAAAGTTAGTCCAATTACTATAAGCTGGTGGGTTAAGAATGTTAGACATTTAGTTCTGTTTATGCAGAATACATGTAGGCAAACGACGTTATTCTATTTTCTGTATACTTTGATAATAACAAAATAATATATAAGAACTGACAGATAAAAAAGAGAACACGTCAATGCTAAATAAAGTAGGAATTAAATTATTTAGAACGTCAAAACAAAACTTATTATTTAAAATGGATTTATACTACTTATGAACTTATGAGTAGTGTTTTGAAAGTAATTGTTATTTAAGTTTATTGTTTTAACGTTCTAGAATCTAAACCATTTTTTCTGTCCGTTCGCATATGGTATGAAATATTTC
Organism: Vannuccia rotundouncinata; assembly: GCA_034780395.1. NCBI lineage: Eukaryota > Metazoa > Platyhelminthes > Proseriata > Coelogynoporidae > Vannuccia > Vannuccia rotundouncinata. The sequence continues at coordinate 7,371 of JAUZNC010035269.1, forward strand.
GATACAGAGCCATCTCGCTACTCTCATATAATGTGGACTTGCAACGGTTGTTTCTAATAGTTAAGTGATGTTTAAGCATGTGTGGCGACGCCATAGTAACCATGGTTTCCTTCGGATTGTTTGCGACGTTCGCTACAGCAAAGAACCATGGAGAAGATGAGACCGACCAACTGGAAAATAAGAGGGATGCTTATAAAATAAACATTTTAATTAAGTATTTTCTTTTAGTATGATTCAAACAAATTATACGGTTTTAAAGAGATATTAAGTGCGCATAACATTTTTACAAAGATTAGAAAAATTATGTATTATTAACAGCTGGCTTTTCAATTCTCTGTATATGAAATTCGAAATATAAAAGTATTCTTGTTGATTAAACAAATGTATAATTTACTAAAATATATAACTGAAAAATTCATTAATTCTGTAGAAGAATAATAGAGAAATACACCAAATAAAACTGTTTGTTCAAAACTGAGAATTTAGTTTCAGTCATTTGATACAATTTACTACAATATTTTCATAACCGAAAGGGTCTATAAATTCACCTGAATGAAGGCAACGCCGAGAACAAAACCACAGAGGATCAAGTACTTTTCCTTTATCTGTGGTGAGCATCCCTGAAACAAAAGCAAGAAATTATTGGTACACCGAATTTCACAGTAGCGATATTTTGGCTACTTTGTACAGAATATCTATATATGTTAAGAATATTGTTCACACACACAATAAAAACAATCTTTGTAAACATTGTAACCACCTTGTGTACATTCGACGAATGGTGACAGAAAATCAATAAAATGATAAATTCAACTTTAACAACAAAATATCGCCGAATTTTCCGTAAATCATTCGTCTGTCAAGTAAACCTTAGATATAAAAAAATATTTTTTTAATGCATCATATAACAATTTCGTAGAATGACCGTCATTATGGATGTCATTTCAGAGTCTTCTGACAAAAAACACGCTTTTCATTTGCTTCAACAAACAATTTTTGACCAGCTCTGTGATGCTTCGATTTACTGATCTAAAAAGTAAATAAATGCAAAGGTATCTTTTTCTCCCTTACGGATTCAGACGCATGCGTGTTTACAAAACGGAAATCAATAGACATTGCTAGCTGTTTCATTAGAGATATTTCACAGTAATGAATTGAAAAAACCTCCAGATACCAGAACATGTATTATATGGTACGATAATGATTTTCGGTCTTTTTAGGTGGGTAATTGTAGCGTAATAAAAGTTAAATTATAGTCCCAATCAGTTAAACAACCCCAATCCAAGATAACGAATATAACTGAAATGATGAATACCTACATTGAATTTTCATAAAATCAAAAAATGCAAAATGTTGAATGTTCCATTTATTGATCTCCATATTTCTATTTGAAAATAAAATTAATTTGTAGCAAATGTTGTTTTATGAACAAACTCCAACTGAATAAAGTTCTAAATAATTTGATTCCAACACATTTGATAATGCATCAACATTTATATCACCTTATATAAATAATTATCGGATAATGTTAGAATTATCTGAATTTATTAGTCCATATGTGTACTAGATTTCGGTTTAAAGAATGAAGCATATTATATTTCGGAAATCTCTCAAATGTAGATTCAATTCAATGCACAAACGTGTTTTGTGTTATTGTATAATACACCTTTGTTGCACGTTATTTTATTTTATAAATAAATTTACTAAACAAATTTTATTTAATATGAGTTAAATTATAATTTTCTAAATTTTCCTTTGTAAAAATTTAGCGCAAAAATACAAAATTAAGAATTAACTTTATAAATCAGTGCTGAACGTATTGACCGATTCTACCCCCAACATGACAATATATTTAAATAAACAGCACGAGATGAACTCGGTGATTGGCACTTTCCAAAGAGTTCAGTTATAATCCACGCAGCTATACTTATACATAATATAGTCAGAGAGTGAAAGGAATGATTTCCAACCATCTTCTATATTTATTGCGATCGTATTTAACTGCGAATCTCAAGTTGGTATGGAGAGGAGAAGAAAATCGAATATGGGAGAAGAGTTTAATATGTATAATAGGGAGTGTTAGCAGCTACTTAAGTGTGGCAACATTCTACCGATCGCTATTAGCTTTTTAGGAAACATTTAACTTGCTATATTCTCATTCACGGATAATGTATGAACAAATATTTATCCTATAGGGATTATCGTTCGCTTTTATTCTTTTTGAAACCATTAAAAGAGCGATCTGGATTCGTTAGCTGTAAAGTGTGTTCATTTATGTATTACAGACTGCATTTTGCACAAGCAAGATAGATTAGATCAAATTAGCTGAGATCTCAATTATGGCAGAGACAGACAATGTGAAAATCAATGCATAGAAGTGAAAACGGAAAGATTAATTTGTTGTGTGAAATGGGAGGGGCTAAAGGAAGCATAGCTTAATTCATTTTGTATCCGCTGCAGAGACGGGTGGCAAAGTGTGAGAGCTGTGGTTGAGAATATTCTTGCCATGCAGCGCAAATAGTAACTCATTTCAACAACAACAGCAAGAACTGAAGATGTTGGTGAGCAAGAGAGAATGCTTACTAAACTGAGTTATGTTGTCGACCATTAAGTTTTTAACCTCAGGAATTGAGAATCCGTGTGCTGATACCAGCTGGACTGACCATCAATAGATAGTGTTTCTAACCATACTTTGACTGGCATTGGCTGTTAGAATATGCTATTGGCTGACTGTAAACTCACTATAGGAAGTGAGTAGTTACAATCGTAGAAATACAATTATAGCTTTGTGTACATTAACAATCGAAACAAGAACGAGACATCACCTTTCACGCCTAATATAATGTTATACGGTTTAACTTATATCACTAAATTGACAGAAAAGCTTTGTGTGGTCAATGACAACGTTTTGAAATAAATACTAATATTGACAACCAAGGTTCACAAATTCCTCATTATTATAGATATTGCTATTTTAAGAAATAAATGGTTGTGTGAATTATCATCAGAAAACTTATAAGTTAATATACAATATATTTAAAAAGGTAAATAAATAACCGAATTGAAAATCTGCTGTGAAAAAGAAAGAAGTATTCTCAAAAAGATAAAAGTGATTATTTGTGAATTATAGATATGATCTTTTACTTTAATAAATAAACATTTTAATAGTTACACCAAGTGTGCAATCGCAAACATGTCTTAGAAACACTCTCTTAAGAGTAACAACTTGGCACTGTCAAACAGAAAGCATACACTATAGCCAGGTAGAATATGTGTGTATTGCACTGAACACCCTTCCATTGCTTTATCCAACGTACGTGTACTGTATATACCTAAGGTTATTCAGCGCACTTGCAGAATTCGCAGTTTGTTATACCCAGGTTACAGGAAGAATACCTTGAACAAGGTCCTGCATATTACAACCAGTGGATGACAGCCTCTGTCAATAAACTACAATACATGCACAACCAGTTATAAAGTTAAGCTTATCATAACCGTGTAGCGTCAACGTACTGCATTAAGAGAAGAAAAGAAACATTGATTATTGCACATAGCTACGGGTATACCCTACCCACATGGCAAAAGTACACAACATTGAATGACAATTTTTTATAAAAGTAAACAAATGAATCTAAACTGTAATAATAAGCATTATTAACTATAAATAATATTGTTTACAAAAGCTTTCTCGTTACAATTTGCTATTGACAAAACGAAAATGATTTTAATATGGTAAAATTCTCAGTAATATTAAAGTTCAAGAGATTTTATCGATTACGTGAAAATATTTTGTTCTATTTTTGTAATTTAGATTTTAACTCTCAAGTATAAAATCTCTCAATAAAGTTTGTTACATCCACCTCCGCTATAGTCACTTTTAAAATGGTCAATTTCTTTCAAATACCTACCTTCTGTGAAGGCCTCTCTTTGTAAATATAAGCCAGTGACATAATCATACGATTAATTTTGAGTCTGTATAGCTCTATGTACCTCGTTCTCTCTCCGCCACATATTTACCTCAACATAAAGAATTTAAGTATGTAAGTACCTTCATCTATTGTGCATTAATGGCGCGAAGAGTGTGTTGCGGGTAATAATCATAATCTGGATATATGAGTTGGCACCAGCAGATTCAGAGCTTGTACCCAGCTGAATCTTATGAGAAATTTTGATTCTTGTAATTCTATTGATATTTTATTCACTAGAAATCATCACAATACTTGGTATTGTACTGTTTAGACCGCTAAATACACAATAATACATCAAATGTCTTTTGATGTCTCAATTGTGAAATCAAATGACATCAATTGTGCCTACCTTGGCTTGCATCACTTTGAAAATTGTAGCTGCCATATTCTCCTTGGAACATTCATTTTCTGATGATCCAACGCAACAGGAAGGCGGAGCAGTTTTAAGAAGGAGTGCATAGTCCTGCGCCCCACTTCTGCCACAGCACTTGAACTGAAGGGGGGGGGCACAGATGTCATAAAATTAAGAGTTTTATAAATATGAAAAAGTAATAAAAATCAAATTGCGTCTTTTTGCCAATTTATGTTCCCTTTCAGCTTTTATAATTGTTTCTTCTGAAACTATTGAAAGATGATGTAATTGTCAGAGACTCATCAAAGAGAAATTTCACCTCTTTTCTGCCTTCATGAGGATGTAAGCTTTTCAGTTGAGTAAAGGACATGTAAAGGACAGGTATATATCTATCCTTGCCTTAACAGGATGCGAGTCTCATTATAGTATTAGGCTATTTCATCCCCTACAGATAACAACGAATAGATTTTACATAAATCAATGACTCTATATGTTGGCTATGAATGTCGATGCATAAATCAGATGATCTGTTTCTATAATAAGAGGGTTAATTTCAGATAGTTATAGCTAGCTGGGGAAATATTTCAAGAATTCAAGTAGTCATTGTAATTACCACATTAAAACTAAGGCAATCTAGTTTTCTTATTAATATGACTATTATTTTTATATACAAATCTAAGGGACTGTGGAGCATTTAATACCTGAAATACAATCATTTGTCTAGTTATTTTAATCCAGTTTAGCTAAGAGAATTAAGATAAATAGCAGTTTTGAAGTCAATATACTCGTGCTTCTGCGTCTGATTAATTTATATTTAGATGATTGACGTTGTTTTGTTTTTTTATTTATGCCCTTTTTAATTAAAGCAATTAACAATGAAAAACGAACACTACAATCTTACAAATGGTCCACATTTAGTCAACAATATGGTCCACCTCACAGTTAGTCAAGACTATTTGTAATAATAATATTTTAGATATCATTAATTGAGTTTCTGACAAATACTTTAGAATAAAATATCAGAACTAACTATCAGTTCAAACTTTAAAAAAAGGTTATTAAAAGTAAAATAATAAAATTCAAAAGGAACCAAAGTATTGCCTGCAACCCACTTATTATATAACAATGCTAAAAAGTATTCATGCACAAATAGTGACAGCATCAATGTCTGAAGGATACCTTTGATTGTATAACCTTATGAATTATGACGTATGCACCCAGCACACCAGAGAATGCGGCTAAATCATTATTAAATTGAAGTATAGGGTACAATCCACAATACGCCCCATAACCAACGCAAATGTCAGGTAGAAGTAAAGTACGCATATCTACTTACAGAAATGAGGCAATGATTACAAATAAAAGAATTCCACAATTGCAAAAGTATTACAGAGAAACTGACCAAGCAGATCGTGTTCAATTCTCTGTTACCTTCAACGAGTTGACTACGTAAACCAGTTTATAAGTGTTGTCAGATCATATGTGGGAGGATGGTACTCAGTACAATATGAAATAATCCTTAATTGGCTAAATAACTGATACATTTATAATCTTAACTGTAGAAGAACTCACCATTATTTGGATAGCATCCATGAATTCTGTAGTTCCTGTTTTAGACGAAACTGCGTTCTTAACTCCCTGATCCAAAAGTTCATTTCCGTAAGTCTCCACCTTTAGTTAAAAAAAGACCTTATAAATTAGTAATATATATTTTAATTGTATTTCGTTTTTATTGTAGAAGTGGTTAATTTCATCATCTTTATTTTACTTTTAATACACACTTTGAATTTTATTGAATTTTTGCATATTTTAATGAAGCGCTTCTCTGACACACTCAACCAAACTAGATAAAAACAGTTTCACGTTGATGACAGCTCTAAAATATATGAAGGGTCATTAATAATAAATATCGATGTTCTGTCTCTGATGCTTCTGAAATATGAGGCAAATATTCGCTGAGTTCGGATGGGAGAAAACAAAAAATAGCACTTAAAATCCATATGTCTGGATTAAAATACGAGCAAAGGAGGAGAAACTAGATTAAAAATACATATCAACTCACTTTATCTTTATAAATAAAGCCGATCGCACCAGCTCCAACTTCCGCAGCGAAGATAAGGAGCAAGAATGCAAAGTAGGTTCCCAACAAGCACTGGGAGACATGGTAAGCTCCACAGCAACCACAGATACCAATGATAACCGTGAGGCCCCCAACTGCCATCATAACGAAGAGACCGATAGCCAACATGTTGACCTCCTTATCGGCCTTCAAGGCGAATGATCCAAAGTAGAAGTAGAGAGACAAACCAAGCAGGGCCAAACCACATAGCTGTCATGGTGACATAGAGGGGGAGAATACAGTTGTCATAGGAACACAGGGGTAACCAGTATAGATTTATTGGTAAAATAGGGCCGTAATATGGTTGTCATAGTAAAATAATGGGCGCAATACAGTTGTCATATTAAAATAATGGGCGCAATATGGTTGTCATAGTAAAATAATGGGCGCAATATGGTTGTCATAGTGAAATAAGGGGCGAAATATGGTTGTCATAGTGAAATAAGTGGGGGGGGGGGAGAATACAGTTGTCATAGTAAAATAAGGGGCGCAATACAGTTGTCATAGTAAAATAAGGGGGGGGAGAATACAGTTGTCATAGTAAAATAAGGGGGGAGGGAGAATACAGTTGTCATAGTAAAATAAGGGGCGCAATATAGTTTTCATAGTAAAATAATGGGCGC
>JAUZNC010035280.1:0-14915 GCA_034780395.1 Vannuccia rotundouncinata
AGTGATTTATAAATTTTATCCAGTTCTACTACCACTCTATTCATGCTTTCTTTTGATACACAACTCTATTCTTCGTCCTCTAAACTATAGATACCATTTCATTTGGTATATTAGACATGTTGATCAAATTTTGCATGATTAGAAGCGTATCAACCGCTTCAAACTTTTCAATCAACTGAAGCGAATCAGAAATAGTCAATATAAATTTCAAAACTTCGATTTGAATTTTCAAACTTATTTAAAAAAAATGTCACTATGTAGAGTTAGATAAATAACAATATGAATCATCATAGATTTAGCTAGGCATAATTTGCGGGCGCTTCGCGCCCTTAAATAAATGCCTGCTAAATCTATGATGATTCCTATATTGTTATTAATATATAACATAATATACGACAACAGGGACACATAATATGTATAAAATTAAAATAACTCATTTGTGCAAAGATATATTTATCGATTTGGTCTACTTCACAGCTCTATTTGTAAAATTATGAGGCGAACAAGATTCACCATTTTGCCTTTATACCCGTTTTTATTTCTGACAAAGTTCAATTAAGGTTGCCGATCTAGATAAATATTATTACGATATCAATGCTTACCAATTGGAATCTTCCAATTAGTGCTTAATTCAAGCAATCCAAAAACAGTCGATTATATTTTCGATATATTAATCGATATATTTGATTTAAAAATATAGAAATCAAAATATAGTACCGTACATAGTAGAAGTAATAACAGGGGTAGTAATAATAACAGGGGTAGTTTTGGGAAAGAAATAATTTTGTCTATAAGCAGACCGAGCCAATTGTTGTTAAAATTTGTGTGACCTAAGGAGCATGTGTGGAATTATGATTTAACTGATTTAGGTAAGAATTATTTACAACTTTGTCCTTTCTTCTTATACAGATCGCTGGACCTGAATTGTATGCTACTTATGTTTCAAAGTGCCTTCGACATGCTGCAGCAAATAATGACAATTCAGTCTTCTGTAAGACTATCGACTGCAATGGTTGGGCTATTTATGAAGACAAAAATGCTCCGTTTGTATGCACTCTATGTGGAAAGACAAATTGTTTGATCTGTGGAGCCATACATGAAGACATGTCTTGTGAAACTTATCAAAACAGTCTGAGACAACTTCCTGTGGACGAAACTCGCGTTTTTCAACAGGTAAATATAATATTTATTAGATATTATACTATAATAGAGATCGATATGAGCCCCAGATAATGTAATCATATTCATTAGATGTTAGTTATAAATTTTTGGAGATATAGAGTTGGGTCTAGTCTGATGAACGTTGGACATACAAAATTCAATAATTGAGCGAATCAGGACCTTCTGTGATATGAAGCATTTAAGTATAACAAATACTGTTCAATATAGACACACAAGAATTATATAATTAGTTCTGCCTCATGTTCTGCTCCTAATGTCCATACACTAAGATTGCGTAACCATGTACATTACAAGTACACTCATATTAGTTTAAGCAATCAATTTCTCACATGTTTCAAAAATTGTTTCAACATGTTTTGTGTTAAAGAAAAGTTTCGCAAGGACATTGACCTTTTTTAATAGAGTTTGATTTGCAGTGAGCTAACGTTTAGCGTTTTATCCACTCTTGATATCACGATTCACTTTTACTGAAAATTAAAAGTTTTATTAATCGAAGTGACCGGATTAAAATATTGTTATCGTAAATTTACTAGTCGTAGTTTTCAAAATAGCTTATAACCAGAAAAGCAAGGGAATCATTTTATTTTAACTTTTTGCTTTTCACAGAAACAGGTGGACGCCGGAAAAGCAATTTTCTGTTATGGTTGTAAAAATTTCCTCACGCGAAATGGTGGCTGTGATTTTATTCAATGCTTAAATTGTGGATTGGAAATATGCTTTATTACTAAGCAAAGACGATGGGGTCCGAATGTAAGTCTTTTCACATAAAACTTTTATAGATTATTAATTTGAATGAAGTAATTATAAAAATAAATAAATCATATGACAATGGTCAATTGTCTCTTATTATATTATTGTGTTCTTAAAATACATAGTAGTTTTTATTATGATCATCAAGATATATTACTATATTTAATAAATATATTGCATAATTATATCTTTATCATATTTTTAAATTACGTAAGGGAACTTTCAGAATCTGAGTACAGTACTTTGATATATTGATTTAGTATAAGCCATGTTCAAAAATCACAATGCTCACCTCAATAGCTCTTACTAATAATAATAATGGTGCTTCATTCTTTATTTACGTATTTTACCCTGTCCCTATCTTTTATTGTTATTCACCTTATTAATTTTGTATTTCTGAATATCTTGAATTATATAATTTTCCCTTTTTTTATCATTTATTCTTATTTATTTTTTAATTATTCCTGTGAAATGCGTCGTTATAATAAATGTCTTTGAACAATTATTGTTGATTGTTTTCAAGTGGATTTAGAAGAAGATTGAGTTGTTGTGGTATTTGATTTTATGGAATATATAGGCAACATTTCTGTTGCAAAAATATATATATATAAAAATTTCATTTAATTTTATGTTAAGTGGTTATATCGATAAAAGTATACTTTTAATTATATAGATATATTTTTTATATAATTTTTGCTTCAGGGAAGAGGAGATATAAGTGGCGGTTGCAGGTGTGGAGTGGAAAAGATATGTCATCCAAATTGCAGTCATTGCAGTGGTCATGGGGAGGATCAATACGGATAAACTACTTACTTTTTGTGTTTCCACATTTCATTATATCAAAATGAAGTTTTTTTTATTTAACAAAGATGTGATAAACTTTTAAACATTATTTTTGCACTTTCATAAACGAGGCTATTATTCTTATATCATAATATTGTATCCTTTTCTTTGTGATTTTTTTAAACAAAATGATCTTTATGTAATTTAATGATTTTTATAATATTTCCTGTATTATTAATTGTAGGTAGCAAGTAGTAGTGGATATTATATATATGTATACTGTATTGTGTGTGTTTTTAAATTTATTTATTTTATACAATTATTTTATGGTTAATAAGTTCGTTTTGTTATTGATAATTTTAATTAATATTCACATTGACATTAAATTCACATATATATTAAAAAGTATAATTTCTTTTTCCGAAGTTTTTTATATGTAATTATATTTTCACTTATTATATTTTTACAAAATGAAATTAGTACCTATCTAAGTATGGACATTTTAAACCAACAGTGCTAGATATACGTAAATATTGATTGAAATCAATCTAAAAAAAATTTAATAGTAATTGTTTGACTCATAAAATTTGTCAAATTTTACAGGTATTGCTATAATATTTATCTAGACCGACAAACTTATTGAAAAAGTCCTCTGTGTATTTCCATTTTATACGATGCATAGGATACAAAACAAAACTAATTACGGTATATAATCGAAAATATATTCAACAATAATTAAAATCTATCACAATATGATCTATAGACTGGTATGAGCTATCTATCCATGATATCGTCCTAGATTTACAATCGTGTTAGGAGGAAATTTGATAAAAATATGTATGTAATAATGATCACACGTTAAATTAAATATATTAACAAAAATAATCTCTATAATAAAGAATGTAATGAGCTGTGAACGCTTATCAGGCAGTTTAAAGGCTAGATAAATTATAATACTGCATAGGAATTAAGCCACACAATGCAATATAATCACTATATGGGCCGAAGTCAAATGATTTTATAAACCGAAAGAATAAGGTCAGGTTAATTCCGTGACGGATGTTCTTCATTGGGGCACTCTTATCCTCCACCTCTCGACTCCATCGCTCTCTCACTCTGTATTCACGATGTTTTTTAAATGTACAACTCCTTTTGGGTTTTCCATAAGGTGTATGTAAACAACTCATAATTTACTCAAAAATTAATATTTTTAGGCTTTTAACATTGTAAAAATTATTGTAATGATTTTTATTACTAAAATACATATTTTATAAAGATAAAATTTGACTATAAGGATAGACATAAACAAATTCCTACTTTGTATTTTGATTTGTATAAAGATTTTATTAGAATCGCAATTTTATTAAGCGTATCCAATGGATTGTTAGTTTTTGTTGTTTAATATCATATTATCGAAAATGTAAATACCGCGGATTATAAATTATATAAAATTGAGGAACCAATTTATAAAAATAACTACTTGTTTATATTTAAGTCTATATGTTTATAATTTTCTGAATGTTTATGAATCAGAACACACATCCTTTCCTCACTTTATGTATATTATAAAACATTAGGTGAGGTATCAACATTGAAGTCATTAGATTTAAACATGAATTAGAATAAAGATTAGAAGAGAAATAATTTAGGATCTATTATTCTATGTGTGATCAACAAATCTAGCATAGGGAAAATTCAATTTAGTGAAAGCTGCATATATATAGTAAATAAGTATAAAATATTAATTACATGACAGGTAAATTACTCAATATAAAAGGATGTTGGAGCAGGGTGGGGTAAGCCCTCCCAGATAAAATTAAAAATATGGAAAAAAATAATGAAAATTTAGAAATTGCTTTAAAAGTCAGAAAAATAATGAGTAATACCTCATAGCCCTCCCACCAAAAATATCATTCTGTGGTCCCTGATATATAGTGCACTTCTCAAATCCCATGAATTTATTATATATCTCTATAGGACTGGATAAATATCTTTGTTTAATGTTTTTATCAAACTTTTACAAACTTTTGACATTAAATGACACATTTTTAAATTTTTAACATCATTCTATTTTTTTAATAATAAAACCAGACTTTTTGTTATTTATTAATAAAAGTAAGATAACTTTAATTGTATTTATCTACTCTATATAATTTTATATTTATAACAAAACATTGTAATTAAACAAAAAACTAATGTAATTCATAAGGAAATTTTAACTTTATTCTTAAGTGTTTTACAAGCATTGACATTTTCTGGCTTTTTAGAATTAAAACCATTTTTAGATAAATATTTATATAATTTGTCTTATTATTGCTTACAATCCTACATTTCCAAATTTTTTTCTTAACAATTCTCATGCCTGTATTTTAAACTCTTCTGCTTTATAAAAAAGTTTTACAATACAGTATCTATCAATATTAAAATTCCAGTATGAATTATAATAACATTTAGTAAGATTTTAACATTTCTATTAGATTAGCAATTTTATAAATTTTTTATATAAAATAGTATCTATTATTCAATTATAATAATAACAAAATTAGTTGAATATGGGGTATTTAATTATATAATATATTAAAAAGCAGTCTGCTCTGGCTAATTCAGAACAGGTAAAATTCAATCAATTATTTTCCATTTATCCATTGTTTCAATTAACCAAAAATTTAATTGTTATAATATAAGTTATATGATAAGATTATTTATGTCAGATCATGGAAAAAAAAGTAATAATATAGTTGCCTTATAACTTGGATTCAGTATATTGAAACCACAAGATTAAAATAATTTAATTAAACTATTAAAATAAGGGGTTAGACAGAGTAGACTTTAGTATTGTTCTATTATTATTAGTCATAGTAAAAAGGACATATTTTAATAATTATTTTATCATAATATTACAATTTTTTTAATATTATATAAATTCTTTAATATAAATCTTTGGGTAAGTCACAATGTAACTAAGCTGTAAAATTATATCAAAATACATCAAATTAAGTTAGTTAATATCTAAGTATAGATGTATTATTGTGTATAGTATAGCATGGATGGGCAGGGGTCTATAAAATTATCCTAGATTATAAGGAGATTTTGGGCCCCTTGGACCGCCTCTTTTTAAATTAAAATTTTTGCAAACAACTTTCACTTAATTTTTCTTTACATTTATCACTGATATTAAATAATTCAATATCTGACCCTATGATAAAGTCTTCCAATTAATAATGCATATCCTAAGATTCATTCAATAGATCATGATTGCATTTTTAGCATCACTAAAGTTTAGGGAGAAAAGGGTTATGCCACAACCTTTTATATGATGAACTTGATTTACTCAATTTTTGATTTGTTGAGATTGACCAGCTTAATTGGCTTAACATTTTGCAGCTAAAACATAGCATCAAAAATATCTCTTACTAACATTACTATCACCATCGCCATGTAATTTATTTATCTTGCACACTGATTAAGTAAACTACTTTCTTCTCTATCAGATTGATTTTATACAACTAACTTATGCTGCATCCACACAATATAATTTTTTTCTACAATCCTTTAGTAAAATAAAAATGAGCATTTACAAAATGTTTTTGATTACATCTTTTTACCAAATTTTTGATGTTTATAAAATTATAAAAATAATTTACATATAAACAATTAAAAATGAAAGAAAAAGGGTATTAAAACACAGTGCTGTTTATTTGTTGATATCTTAGAGGCAAGGGTATCTCTGGTATTCTTTTTTAAAACAATAGCAAACAAATATTTATTTTCTACATATGTTATAATATGTATTTTAATATTATATTTTAAGCAATATAATATGTTGAAATAATTGACACATTTTGAAAATTTAATTTAAAATGTTATGGTAACAAATATCATGTTATTTTCATTTGATTTGACTAAACTCGGACGTTTCAATTTGAAAGTCAAGTCAAATCAAAGCTAAATATATTATTGATATATTCTTTCGATTTTACTAAGTCGAATCGGAAAAAATGGAACCATGTGAATGCAGTATTATAGAAATATTTTAATTTCCGAATTTCTTAATATGACATGGATAATAATTCTAATGCAAACAAACTGTCAGAGTATTCCTCCTTACTGAATTAGAAAATTTCTTGAACAACTAATTATAGGAATATAAACAATTAGTACCTATTTCAACTAAACAAAATACAGATTTTAGCTAAATATTAAATCAAAATTATTTAAATTAGGTTAACTATGTTTTGTAGTCTGTGTAAAAAAATATTTATTTTGTTTATTTATATTTATATACATTGTTGTATTTAAATTATAAATTCAATTTTGCAATATTATAGTTTATTTGAAATATAAATTAAAAAATTTAATAGTGACTTTTAATATTTAGGATATAATCAAATAGGTTAATAAGATATTTAGATAAATAATCTAAATTTATTTTAAATGTACATATGTACCCTATTTTTTTGAACTATTTTTTAAAATAATTATTTGTATTATCTAATATTATTACTGAATTTACTGACATGCACAAACAATATTACACCAAACATAAATGGTCATAATTATATCTACTATGTACATGTATTATTATTTCCAAACATGTTTTTTTTGTCAGTCAATGCATTTAATTGTGTATTTTTATTATAATCAACATAATATAAACACTTTACCTAATCATATTATAAAAAACGATACACACTAGGTATGTATATGCACTATGTATATATATTATATTTGTAACTCACTATTGTATTACTAATTACTATTATTATCTACTGTACTATTGTTCCAATACTGAATATTTTTTTGTAATTTACCACTACGTACCTATCCCCAATCTATGTTTTTTTTATTTTATGTATATATCGTATTAACATGGGATATATTACCACGATCAGTAAAATTATCTGCCGGTAATTATCCTTGGTTATTTAACCTAAATTTCTATACTATATTTATTTTTTTCATTGGAATAATGATTTAATAATTGATTGTATTTGTTAGTTATCAAAATTGAGGATGGCTAAAGAAACTATCTTTGATGAACTCGTGAATCTAGAAAAACAGGATTATATAACAAATTGTTATGAATTTGAATGCTTGAAATGTAACAGAAATATTGAGGTTGATTCTGGAGTAATTCTACGTGGATGCTTTCACGAATTTTGTTTGTAAGTTGAGATTTCAATGTTTAAACTAAAACACGTTTTCTAGACACATATCTTATGGTTTCCGTTTAGTAGGAAATACTTAGGTTATATTTTATTTGTATAACCTAGTCTGATTATTGTTTTTTTGATCAAAGGAATATTGTCTTTAAAAACCGTATAAATAATTTTGATTTATGAATTTTTAATTGTTTTTATAAACTTCTATTTTTTTGTTAAAGGAATATAAATTTTTATTTGTATAACAATCTAATTTGCATATCATGTATTTATCAGGATTGACATATATAAACGAATTATGATTTAAACAAATCTACAATAAAGTTATTAAATCAGTAACCTATCATGTGACGATTTAATTATTTATTTATTATTTATAATTTCAACCAATCAACTGACATTAGTGATGTAATACAGACTTTGATAATTTGTTTAATTATCAAGTTTACCTAATCACTCTTGAAATATCTCTGATCTCTAAATAATATGCAGGATCAGCAACTTTAATTTTTTTAAATTATTTAATTGTATTATATATTCAGACTAAACGATCAAAGTTTAAATATAGTTTGATAATTTTTGCTAGAATTATAAAATCGAGTATTGCAGACTAGAGAATCACATAACAAAAATACTGATAATATTTAATTAAATATTCAAATAATTAGTGTATTTACTTATATGCTATGTTATAATTTAAACAATCCATTTATTATAGAAAATGTCTACAAAAATATATTAGTACCATCAATACATGCGTCGTAGTTTGTCCCTATGAAAACTGTACAATCAATCTTGAGGACAGGGAAGTACGCACAGTAAGTTATATTCAAAAAGAAAATTTCTTTATATTATATAAAAACATACTTTCAAAGCCATTTTATGATGAAAATGTGAATGTTTGCAATGATATATAAACACGAGGAATAAACGGATAAATATAAACATTTTATTAGCAAATATAAACAAGATAAATTACTTAATACTCAAAGATTGATGTATGTACAATGTTTCAATGTTTTAAAAATCATGTAAACTGTTCAACAATAGTTTGTGATAAAATAATGGTCGCAAGATTGAAATTTGGACTTTTCTGTTCTGTATTGTCGACGATCAGTAATGCAATCAGTCACAGTTTCTTTTAATTATAATTTAATTACATCGAAAATAAAATTGATTGTCCTAATTTATCATATTTACAATTTATACAAAGAAAATTTTGTAGCTTATGAAAAGTTTAAATTCATTTAAATAAACAGTTTTATTGATATAAACATTTTTCCATAATGTTAATTATTTTTTGTATAGATATCTAATTTAAGTAATCAATATATATATGGTAATCAAACATATTTGTTTTGTTTTTAATTTTTGTTTAATCCAGATTTTTCTTTGCTTAATTAATCTTTTGCATTTTCAATTGTTTTGCAGATAGGAGGGGTAGAAGCATATAAACGATACATCGACATTTGCGCTCAACTAGTTAGTATATCACAACCGGACTTTAAAGTTATTTGCTGTGAAACACCAGGCTGCACTGGTTGGACAGTAGATAACAATTTGAGGGGTAAATTCAGTTGTCAAAAGTGCATAGGACAAAGACAGTATCAGGTGAGATACAGAAATTGTGTTTAAAATACTTCGATATTTAATTCATTTGTTAGTAATGCATTAATAAAAAATTACAATATCATCTTTCTTGCATAGGCATCTTTTCTGCTACACATAACACTAAATAAACGTATCTTTTTTTATTTAGAAGTATTCTTGTCGTTTCATAAAAAAATCATCTTTTTATATCAATATAAAATATATTATATTTTAATGGAGTTAATTGTATATTATAAATTCAAGTTTTTGGCATAAATTTGTATTTCGAAAACATTGTTTAACTTATTTAGATCACATTTGCAAACGCTGATAATCCAACTCATCATAGCTTTTTACACTCTTGAATACATTCTAAATAATCATATTTCAATTGATTACATTTTTTACACACTTTCTAAAATAGTACATTCAAAAACATTTTAGTTCTGTTTAACTATTAATACAATAATGGACTTCATGATCAGAAAATTTATACATTATCACGTAAAACTGAAATCAAATCTACTTACAGCAAATATAAATAAATAAGATTAATCAATATTAATAAAACTAATTAAATTCACATTTTATTAATATTTGCTTCCATAGTATAGGTAAAATATAGCTTACAGAAGTACGAAAATTCAATAATTGATTGGAAATATACTTTTTAATGCATTGTCAACCAAACACATTATTGCTTTACGTGTGTATTATTGTGTATTTTCGTTCAGTTATTATTTATCTTATTTCGGTTTACAATCAAAATTTGCCTGCTTCAAATCACTGAATTTCTTAGATGACAATGGGGCCCGAACATTTTTGTGTAGCATGTTTACGATAATAAAGCAATATTCGTTTCCGTCTCCGTCAATAGCAAATAAATACTTGTTGCGAGTAAGAAATCGTAGATTTTCACGTCCCCTTAATTGAAAATACCACAGAATATTAGAAATATTCTCTTCCTGTAAAACACTCAGATCTTTGTTGGAATTTTTTTGAAGTAATCAAAAATTGTATCCATATCATTTGTATGAATTCTGTCGTATTTTTCTGACTTTAATATATTTTCAGAGAAATATTTGGCCACCATATCTTTTAAGGTTCCATTAGCACGTTTAAAATCATCCCCATGTTGAATGTAAATTTTTCTATTTATCACGTGAGATGTTAGGTGACGATGAATAGAGGCTCGAAAACAAAATAGACTTTATAGAGTAAACAAAGTACCGTCACTCTTTCTGATTTTGCAGTAAAATAATCTTAAATAGTCATTCAAATATCAATTGGGAACTTTTTCAAAATCTGGCTGTAGTCCTGCCTCTCTGAGAAATGATTTGAAATTATTTACATGTTGCTTTGTTTGATTAAATGTGGATTTTGACTGTGCATTTGTTTCAATGGCATCCAGCTCTTGTAACTGTTCATTAGTAAGTTCTGGAAGTTTGTAACTTTTTCCATTTAAATCGCTAATGAATGCGTCGTCCAGCTCTTTCATGTACTTAGTTGAGGATTCATTCGAAATAAAATATAGGTCTTCGACACCACTAATCATTCCTCTTGGTATGTTACTGAAATTCATCAAGCTTGTCATGATTGACTCACTAAAAGCAGCAACAATATTATATTAACATTTATTAAATAATATTCAATATTTAAAAAATTTGAAAATCCACAATAACAGTAGATAGTTGATTTCTCTCAAAATCAAATATTATAACTAATATTATATTGTTTCCTCGTCTATCCGACACCACCTACCTCTGTAATTTGTTCCTATAGCTTCCCAACCAGTAACATTGTCCGCTTCTGAGCTGGTTTTTTCTTTAGCAGCTGTCTGTGTCTTCCAGGTTTGCCTGTTTTATTCATATCTAAAAGTATTCTTGACAAGATTCTCTGACCACTTGTTGATTGATTCTCGATGTTATCATTTACGGAGCACAAAGGGATCATGTCTTCTTCTTGTTTAACCTTCTACTCCGCAAAGGGCCGCCACAAATTGTATTATGATGTTTATTTTTCTGCCAGGGTCTTTAGGCTCTCCCTTATGTCGCATAGTCAGCGATCAGAGTCTTTAAATGTTTTTTTTTATTTCTATCACCTTCGAGTTTCTCGGGGCGTTGAATCCGGCTTATAATCGATTTAAACTCGCTTCGTTGTTCGAGACTTTGAGTTATTTTGTGTTCAACACGTCTGATTTCTTTCCAGCACGTTTTATTGTAATTAGTAAGTCGTCTAAACATTTTAAAACAGCTGGACACATAAGTGGAAATTTTTTTTCGGATTTATAGGTCGTGGTCTCTCTCTGATTATATAACTAGGAGTATATAACTATCAGATACAATTAAATAATCTTCATCTTGACAATTAAAACAGCGATTAATATCTACAATCTCTGTTACAAATGATTTCTCGGCATTTTAGGATTGCTACTATTATTAATAGGTAATGAGTAGTTACCATTAAAGAAATTAGTTAACTTTTATGAAAATGAACTTTCAATGAGGTAAAGAGAACTCACAAACTATAAGAAATGTTGGTCAATAGTATTCCGAAATGATATGTTGAAATATTTCTTTTATAATATCACAGCTTACAATGTGTATAATTATTTGTACGTTAACAAAAGGTATACTGTCTAATTAGGAGGGATGAATTAATTATACACATCTGTCTGGGATGTATAGGAGAAATATACGTGACCTCAAATTGTATATTTTCATAGCACAGAAACAGAGCTTCCTATAATTATTTACAATACCTATATTTGATATAAATTCTACAGAATCAGATAAATAGTTATACATTTAATTAATTACATATGTTTAATGTTAGGTTTCAACTATTATCTCGATAATTAACTACTCAAATATCCTCGCATTCCATATGTAATTGATGTAATTATTATTTTTTAATTGGGAAGATTTCGTTTACCTGAGAGTTTATCGAATTAATACATATTTAAAAAATGTGTACTGACGATATGAGACAAATTAAGCAGTACAAAATAAAGTATAGAGTAGTGTTGTAAAGTTCACAGATTAGGTGGTGACTTGAAGCACACTCAAATAGATTTAAAAATAAACAATATTGGAGTAGTTTGTAGTGAACAAAATATTGAACTCTATTAAGACAAACTGCGAAATAAAGAAAACATAAAGCGAATAGTGTAATGTGCTATTTCTTGTAGCATGCTAAACATATATTTCCATAAACGTATATTTAAATATGTATATTTTTCTTTTCTATTGAAGAAAGATGCGTATCAGTCATTTGTAAATGCAGATAACGTGTCCTTCCATGCAAACTATGAACAGTTTGAATGCGATATTTGTATGAATGTCATTCGTGTTAATGAAGGAGTGATGTTACGTGAATGCACACACACATACTGCTTGTAAGTAGTATATTTTATATTCCTTAATTAATATTTAAAGTCATATTTTGTTATTATGTTTTTTGTTGTAAGTTAAGTATAGATTAGTTATACCATGTCGACATTAAATTATTTAAATATCTAACTAACAATGACGAATATTATCTATATTTACTTTTAATATGTGTTATAGAGAGTGTATGAAGGACCATATAAAGAGCTCTACTGGTGGTATGGTTAAGTGTCCTGGATGTGAACTTTTCTTGGAAGATCGAGAAGTGCGCGGTGTAAGTTAAATTTTTATTCTTCATACGCGGAATGGAGTATTTACATTTAGTGAATTATGCATTTTTATAATTACCACTTATCCTAAATTCGAAAACTTCAAAAACGAATTTTACTGGATGAATTATAATCATTTATTATTTCGTTATCCTATTGCCAAATATGATTGGAAACAAGATTTTTTACTTACATGTATTGATTGGTGTTATGACATAGATATAAGTAATCATAACAAACCAATGCGCGTTTAAACTAACTTTTATATGCTCGAACTCGTGAAAATTATGCTCATATTTAATGAACCAATAATTCCAAGTATTTTGAAAATCGTTATTTCTCGGTTTGCAATTTCACGGTATTCTCATGGAAGTCACCAGATTGCACTTCTAATTACCACAGAGTACTCGTATAGACACATTGAGAAGACAGTCTACTTGATTTAAATTTTGAGCATATGATTAAAAAAGTGATACATATATATTTTTTTATTCTAAAATGAATAAAAACGCCTAATTAATTATTGTTTGTAATTTTTTTTAATGTTTTCTATTTTAGATAAATATACTACTATTGCTTCACCAAAATATCCGCAGTGCGTAGAAATATTTAATATAAATAAAACATATTTATATAAATTGTAAACAAACAAGTTGAACACATATTTATAATTAAATGTCTCATGTGGCATAGAATATCATAAATATGTTCAAACTATAATGAACAAGTTTGTTGCATATATTCAGCGTCTTTTGTTTAATTTGGAGGATATTAATTTCCTTTCCTTCGGATACAATATAACCCAACAAAAAATTGTGCGATTGCTTTTAGTAAGGAAACGTGTACCTACACTTAAGTCTGGTATGGCAGACGGAAGGGTCCAAAACGAAATTCACCTTAATAATAGTGAAATTCACAACTTTACAAAATATATGTCGATAATTGACATATATGTTGCAAATGTGTGAATTTCACTATTATTATGGTGAATTTCGTTTTGGACCCTTCCGTCTGCCATAGTTTGTCAGGATTAATGGATGAAGTTATAATTAAATCTGACACAAACTGGAGAATGTGCACATAGTGAAGAAACGATAGAGTCAATAACACGGTACAATGCGCAAACTCTAATGAGCAGTGTGTAGGGGTAGTCCCAATCTTAACATCCATTTCTCGAGCCATTTTCGGATGATTATGTTATTGATCTTATATATCTAGAGTTGCTGCTATAAAATCGCATGATTTTTAGAAATTTTTTTTTACTTAATTATCAACTATATTTCTATTTACAGATTTCCGGACCTCAATTATTCGCAGCATACATTTTCAAGTGCAATCGACAAGCTGCAGCACATGCTTCACTCTCCGCTTATTGCAAGACTATAAATTGCAACGGTTGGGCTACTTATGAGGACAAAAACGTTCCCTTCAAATGTTTGAGATGCAATGCCGAAAATTGCCTAAAGTGTGAGGCAATACATGAAAACATGTCCTGTGAAAAGTATAAAGATTCAATTCAATTTGATGAAACTACAAAAATGATTCAAGTAGGAACAATTATCAAAATTATTAACTCAATACGAGAAAACGTGTTTTTAAAATTTAAATTTCTTACTTTTTTGAAAGTCTACTTTGGTGTCTGTAATTTTAGAAAAAGAGAATTTGCAAAATATTTATAGTTGAAATAAATTACATTGATCATGTACCTAAAAAAATGTCAACAAATTTAGTTTCGCAAAATAATTCTAACTAATTCACTTTAATGGCTTCAGTTTTCACAACGATTGGCA
>JAUZNC010035302.1:0-10626 GCA_034780395.1 Vannuccia rotundouncinata
AACAGGCAGTGCTTTATCCAATCATATTCAAATTTCGAATTTGAAACAAATTTGGCTAAATTTCATTTAACATACCCGTAAAGAAAGGGTTAAATGATTGACTGATAATTGTAGCAGCTAAATTATTGTTCGCAATTAGCACGGTGTTCAATTAAATGAACTACTACAAAGAGACTTCCGGCTTCATTATTTAGAATTTGCCAGTATCAACAAAGACTGCAGCCATGGCTGAAGATGTGTGGATTATCAGTCTACCTGAATTATTATGTAATCTTTGAAGAAGTCTTAATTAAATAGACTCCACTGGAAAGCAGAACCATAATATTTTTTTGTGTAGTAAAAAATACAAATTTACTTCGTTTAACATAATATATTACGTAATATTTAGTTTATCTAACAGAGAGTGCGTCATAATTACTTATCTAACATATAGTACGTAATATTTAGTTTATCTAACAGAGAGTGCGTCATAATTACTTATCTAACACATAGTACGTAATATTTAGTTTATCTAACAGATAGTACGTCATAATTACTAATCTAACATATAGTACGTAATATTTAGTTTATCTAACAGATTTCGTTTTATAGAAAGTATTGAAGCTCTTTATAATACTTCTTCATAGTTTTAACAAAATACTAGTGAGCCCACCTGACTTATATCGGCATCGTGAACGTCTGCCGAAAGAGAAGGGCGTGTGTGTGGTCCTCCCCAGCCCAGACCTGCAAAACATCCTGGACCAGCGATTTGGGATGTTCCTCCAGACCCTTCCTCATCATCCAGCTCATCGCCGGTGTCCTGAGGCCCTCCTAACAGGGGTAAAAAAAAGAGAGTTACGAAGATCTATCATCAGAGTATAACATCACTGCCATCATTACCTGTGCTTCCTAGACCTGGGATATCAGAAAATGGAGTTATATTGTAGGTGTATTTGTCTCTGAGCTCGTGTAGTCGAGGAAAAGGGAAGGTGGCTAAAGAGTAGACACGAGTTAACAGGTCGTCTGTTTTGAGCAGTTCACCTTCGGCCATACTCGTCGTCAACTGTCGCATTGTTGAGTAGAACTGGTCCACGTTGTTTGCCTTTCGAACCCGTCTGAAGGGAAATGGAGAACAAGTCTTTGGTGGTGTCAACGTCGGCACAAGCTATCACGGAGCAATGAACAACCTACATCGCTAGCTTCTCCCAGATAGCCAGAGCGGTCCTGAGCATGACTTCGGAGCCCTCTAGGAGCACTGAATCCCAGACCCTGAGCACCGAGGAAGGGGGGAGACAGGTGGCGAACATCGTGAGAAACCACTGCATTGTGAAAACATTGGTTAGTGGGGGTTCGTAGGACCGGGGTAGTTCTTGTAACTCTGAGGAGGGATCATGTTGACAATTGGGGTTAGGATTTTACAATATTTATTTAAAAAGATTAAAAATCTACAAATGTTCAAAAAATTATTTCAATAATGTATCACCACGTATTTCAAAACATGCTACAAGGATGCATCTTCAAGTAGGATTGTGCTTAAACTATTCAAACCATTGATTACATAAAAAATCTTTTATTGGCCAGTAAAACAGTTATCTCTGAATAATTATAATTCGATTACAAATGTGTTTAAAAAACGTTTTTCTGTATAATCAATTTTGACGTCCTCTATCTTGTAACTAATAAAAGTTTAAAAAACCTTTTTACAGAGGATATATACGAAATAAAAAAAAATTATAGGTAGCAGAATAATCAAATTTTCAACTGTTTTCTATGTAATTTAATGTGAGGATTCAAATCTGTTGTAGGCCAAATAGTAACTCTATTTAAAAAATTGTCTGTCTAGAAATTGAATGCAGTAGTATATTTTTTGGTAATTCCAAGTTGGAATCATTAACTATAATATGGTTATAAAAATCGAATATAGATTCTATGGAAATATCTAGAGAGAGCTATATGACAATACTCTCGTTGTAAGCGTTATATCCATAAACAGCTATCATTCCATCCACACAGTTCAATAATAATTATTTATTCGTAGTTAATGTAATCATTCTTGAAGAATTTTACGAACTGTAGAATATCCTTCTCCATCTGCGAAAGCGAGCGATTTTATCAAAGCTTTGAAATAATCGAATTATATTTGGAAACGAGCATCAAATCTGGTTGATTTGGCTCTAGTAGAGTGTATACTTTAACTGAAAAAACGCCATTACTAAATCAAACGGTTGATCTTAATGTCTCATCAATAAAAACAACTATTTTTTAGCTTGATAATTAAACGATCAGAAAGAAATTACTTTTACGGACCTGATTCACAACCAATATTAGTTCAAAAAGACACATGTTCAACTGCAAATAAGTTTATATCACGAAGAATAAGACGTCCTAATAGCCTACCATACGATCGATGTAGTCAACAAAGGCAACAAGTCTATCAGGATCATCTCTGATGACAAGGACGAACTAATTATCATTGCATTGGTAACTATTGTATCGGTAACTGTTGACAGGCATCAATCATTAATGTTGATGAAGTAATTAATGTCCACGAGGAAATAGTGCACAATGTTCTTGCACAGGATTTGTTAGCATAGGGTCTCAACTTAGCTACTGTCTTCAAAAGCTGAAAATTTGGAAGCTTGGAACATTTGTATCAAAATAAGAATGAAAGCAGTAACGTTTACCCCTTATACTTTCTATTTCAAAAGGACATCAATATACTACTCGCCCGGAAATTATAAAAAACAATCTATTGCAAGAAAACTGCTCCAACTAGAGCAAGCTTTGAAGATCACTGTACTCTCCGTGCTCACTTTCAGGTAATGTTACCGAATTCTACAGAATTTCCATCCTCACCGTTCATTGATCATGGAATGTAATCTTTTAATGTAAGTTGTAGGTACCAGAATATTATCTGTTCCAACAATTGTCTACCCCTGTTGAAACAGGGTTCACACGCTTTTTAACTACAAAATTCAATAGGTTTTCCATAGGTTTTTCATAGGTTTTTCATTATTTTCCATAGCTATCGAAATATAAAATCACGTAAAACTGTTAACCCTTCATAGGTAATGTGTTGAATAGCTACTTTTAAAACTGGTTATTGAAATATACAAATAGAAATATACAAATATGTACATAACAATTTGAGAGCTATGATTAATATATTATGTAAAGCAAGGTTTAAAAAATAGTCTAAAAAATTCAACAGCGCAGTAATAAATTTGGCAAAAATATAGCAAAATATATGAACATAAAATAATATTCTTAACATAAGGGAATGTTATGCAGCTAATTCTAGATGCTTAGCCTGGAGCTGTTTGTCAAGATCTTGGATTTCACAATTAGTGTATTTTAATTGTTTTCAAAGGACATGTGCTCTTTCTGACAATGTGTCAGCCTCGACATCAAGTGATTTCGCCACTTCGGAGAGACGTTGCTTCTTAGCCTTAATTGCAGTTATCTCTTCTGCAACAGATTCCCGTTTTCTAGTCTTCTCCGCTTCTTTTTTCGCATTTAACTCGTCCTCAAGAAACAGCTCATGCTTTTGTCTGGCCATCTTCACTGCAAGAATCAATGCCTCAAATTTCAACAATCTGAATACCTCCAACTGATACTGAAAACAATAGCCCTACAATTTTTATGGTAGTCAAAATTTCAAATTACATAGTTTTTCCAGAAATTATTAAAAATAGCCAAAATTCCATAGCTTTTCAAGAAATTCCATAGGCGTGTGAACCCTGTTTAAATGATGAATCCAATTAACTGTTCATTCAAAACTATAAATACAGCACTCGGTTTCTGAAGGCAAATGTCGCTCGTTTGTACATAATTCTGTAAATAAAAGTTAAGTGTATGAATCCTAATAATGTTAAATTTGACCGACAATTTGTAATTCAATTTATATTCAATATATATATAATATTTCAATATTCAATGTTTATATTTAATATCGGAAATATCTAGGTAGATGATGACGTCATCACGAATAATAAGAAATGATAACTAGTTGTTAGTGAGAGGCCTCCAAAAGATTTGAATTCAACTCATTAAATTACATAGCAATCCGTTAAAATTTTTTTCATATATCTTCTGTAATAAAGTATTATATTAAAGCTACAAAATTAATGACGTCATCAATCAAAATCAATTATACTGAAAAACGCCTCCAAGAAATCAGCGCATAAAATTACATAGGAATCGATCAAAAAACTAAATATATATCCCAAAACAAAGTTCACCCTCTTATCGCTCTACCTAATGCGTCCATTTGTTTGTTTTATCGTATCTCGAAAACTTCAATTTTCTAAAATAATGTCATTTTTTCGAATTGAAGGAAATTCTGAAAACACGACCAGATAACTCACCCATCGCAGCAGCGGCAGAATTAGACTTTTTCTGAAGTGAGTCGAGGTGATTGGAGAGTCGTGGGATGTGGATCCGAAGGAGATCCCTGAATACAGCGATATCCACTGAGAGAGATTCGAGGTTCTCAGCAAAGTAGCTTTCAGGAAGAACATGGTCCACAAGATAAACCATCACCTGCAAGTCAAAACGGTTACACTTCAAGCAAAAAATGTAACTATATTTTCAAATAAGAAAATTTTTTATTAGAAATAATAAATTTCTTTCATTCTTCCACATATTTACACCATTAACACACACAAATTCTGACACATATATACACCATTAACACACACAAATTCTGACACATATTTACACCATTAACCCACACAAATTCCGACACATATTTACACCATTAACCCACACAAATTCTGACACATATTTACACCATTAACACACACAAATTCCGACACATATTTACACAATTTACACAGAAAAAGTAACAATTAAAAATGGTGAAAATGATCTAAATCTATAACTAATAATGTTCTAAATGTGAAAATGCAAAACTGACCTTGAGAGCCGACTCTTCATTTCTCTCAGTCACCTCGAGAATAACAGCGGCCAACACATTGAAACCTTGGCAGTAGCCCACCCTCTTGTTCCAACGGGCGTAGGCAAGTAGAACTCTCTTGAGCACAGCCCGATCTTCCTCACTGGAGAACCTCTCACACCCTGTACGATGGAGGTCCTTCACTATCTGCAGACCCAGAGTGTCGTCGTCCGGGTTGGAGCGGTCGTTGAAGGCGAAACTGACCACGCGACTCCAGTCGTATTGCTGCTGCCGGATGTAGTGGTCAGCCAGGACCACCCATACCTTCAGGAGAGAGATAGATAGAGCGTGTTTTATTGAGCGCAGTGATACCAATTGTCATTCTTTATGAGAAAGTGACGAATATTTCTCTTTATCAATTCTATTATATCTACTGAAATAATTACAGTTAAAATGATCGAATTCAATTATCTATCTAAAAATAACTCACTCTTGGTCGAAGCTCAGCCGGCAAGCCAACTGGTAGACGAGCAACCGCCTGCATTACATCCTTCCACTGTTGGAAACAGTCTTCGTCTAGAGTTTTGGGTTCTGTGGTGAACTTTAGCTGAGTGTCTTGACCTGTAGACCCACACAAACAAAACAGATTTCATGATGTAGCTGTGTTTTGTGTGAGAGGAAAGGCTTAAGGAAAAGGAAATTGATTCACTTATAAATAAATTAATATAATTAGCATTCATTGAAATACATAAAATATTGCGTGAAACATGAGCAAACTATATTTAAACAATTATAAGGGACAGTATTTCACATCACATAAAGTAAATTATACGCGTACGGATATATTTACCACATTTATACATTAAATTATACAAAGGAAATTTATCAAGATAGAATGATAAAAAATAGCTATTCTGATTATTTGGAAAAGTTATAATCTGGATCCAAACTATGCTAAACTTGCTATATATATACTATGCTATACATGCAAATACAATGAAAATACGATGTTGAGGTAGCTAGATCTACAAAGTGTGTAACAATATCTGAGGGAGTTCTGAGGAAGAGAACACAACAGTAAGGCAGTAAACTACTTAAATGCCAAACATTCCGCAAAACAAAGTGTGTAAGTAGGTCGGGTCTAATTGGTATTTACTTCAGTTAGTTTATAAAAATTTTTACTTAATTTTTCTCATTACATTGTGAGAGTAAAAGATTAACTAAAAAAATCCATGAAAGAAATAGTGAAAATATATTAAACATGCGGCTAGGAAGCCAAAGTCAAACTGCCCGACAAACATTCAAATTAAAGTCTTCTGGTATTCCATGTTCAATCTGTCATATTGAGAATTCTTATAGAATCAGAAAAGAGACGAATTTAAAAGCGTCATAATTAACTTTTAGGCGACAGATGGAGGAGAGCAATCACAACAACAATTATTAGAATAAAACATTCGGAAAATACAATACAGTAATGACTACGTGGAATACAACACCGATAATCAGAACTATACAAAAATCACCTTGATAGCTAACAAACCGGAACTGTTGAGCGGTCTCCATCACCTGCAAATAGTGACAAGGGTTCAAATCCTTCTCCAGTAAAAACATAAAACCACAACAGAAAGAGAAGAATGTCAATTCAAAAAATTATATTACACAAAATCACGGTAAAGTTCCAAAACCCAAAATTAATATAATTACCAGAACCAAAGCATTTTTTTAAGAAGGTAGTTAGCATGTATTTGTTAAATAAATATTAATAAATAAAACTAATCATTAAAATCAATAATTCATTTCTGGCAACCATTTTGGACAACTTACGTCGCTTCTGTGAAGTAGCTTGAAGAATAGCCGTAATGACGTCATAATTCTTATGAAGACGAACCAAGCGATGATCACGACGCTTGAGTTGACGCACAAGTCTCGCGGACACAGTGTTGACTTTGTCCTTGAGTTCTTTGACAATATTGGTGAGTTCGGACACATCTTAAAACACCCAACACCCGCATTTTAGAACTTTATCCATCTACTAATTAAGATTTAATATAATTTCTAAGGAAAGCAAACACTTGCTACTGTGCCTCCAATATAGTAATTATCTATATCATGATTTTGAAGTAAGTTAAACCCTGAGCAATCAACACAAATGCGGATATTCTTATCTGAAATGTTTCAATGCGAACAAAACAGGTGATTGTTTCCACCGTTGTTTTGTGTGGGTGCGGGTGTACCAGGCTTCAAATCTGCCGACAGTGTTGCGTGAATTGTGTAATTATTGACTACAGCATTATGATTAAAGTAGGTAGACAGGTTTTCCGTTGTGAATAAAATGGATTCTTTAGAGTACAACCTTCTCACAATACATTCGAAAATGAAACAACATACTGATTAACAGATCACCTTTACTTCAAAAACAGAAACAATTTTCTTTTTTATCATTTTGTAAAGAAGAAAAGTATTTTTTAATTACAAATTCTAATTTTTGGTAGATTCCTTTCTTTTTTCTGCTACGTGTACTTTTCATGCTATGCACGCGTCTTCAAACTGGCACTGTACATGACATTGACCGCTTTTTATATCATTATTTATGTGATGTAGATGCATGATTTAGTAGAGTTCACTATTTTGGAAGTCAAAATCAAAGTGCCACTTTATCCATTTCCTGCAAACAATGGAATCTACATATTAGGAACACTTGGTAAAGTACAAGAGAACAAATAATTATTAATTTATGCTTTTTTATTAAAAAATCAGTAAATAGAAAAGCTGAACACACCCTTATCTCTCAAAGTAGTGCCATTGTGTCTCCTCGCATGCAACTGGTCAGCATCGGAACACGTGCTAAAACAGCCGGCCACACCAACACCTCCGCGCAGACCCGCTTCCGAGCTCTCAGTGATGGTGTCACTCTCTAAACTACTGTCCCCTCGCGAAAGTCGAGGAGGATTCCATCGATCGTAGATATCGATTAGCAGGCCCTCCACAATTGAGCCCCTACTCTCCCGGGTGGATCTTCGATCAACGCCGCCGTTGCAGATAGCATAATTGTCGGAGGGGGTAGACGTGTCCTCCTTGTTTGAGATTTTGACCAGGTCAGATATGAGGACAGGTTCTGACGTAGACTATACAGAGGCAGAGACATTGAGAGGCTTTTGATCAAACATAAAGGAATACTTTCAATAGTAGGTATTCTTGAATATATTTACGACGGTATTATAATATACAACACAGTCAGGCATAAAATTCAAGTAAGAGCATCAGCATAATAGAAGATAGTAGAACTAGATTAACTATTTAATTGTGATTCACGGGAGTATCCTTCATGTATCCTTCAAGAATTGATAAAACATTTAATCACAATACAAGATATTTGTCAAATTGGTTTCATCAAACAAACATAATTATAGTCCTACACTATTCAAGAAAATCAAAAGGAAAGAAAATTTGTAAAAACATGCATTTTGCTTCGGATAAATTTAGTAAAAAATGGATGTATATAAAACGCACAAATTATATTAATATGTACAATAAAAGATCTCTAAATTCGGAAACATTAGCAAAACATGTTCATCTCATGCCATAGGCCATGTTGTCCTCCTGGTTAGTCTTGGGCACGTTGGTCATGTTCCTGACTCGATTCATGTGCTCCAAATACTGCATGATGGCGAATTGAGGAGTGAACTTGAGGTTGCGAACGGTTGCTAGAAACTGGTTGGGTGGATCCTCTAGGACACAGTCAGGGAAGACGCTCTTGATGAACTCGTGAAGAAGGTCCCAACACAGAGTCATCAGGCAGCAGGGTTCATACTGGACCTGTGGAGGCGAATATCAGGAAATAATCGAGTATTGCAGATAACTGCTAGTTTGATATAATATAGTTTATACATCTAATTTATAACACAAATCGACAGATGGCAGCTCTATTTTCATTAATATAAATGACAGAACAAAATATATAACTTAGTCAACAAAACTGATATTTTATCAACGAAAATGAAAAAGACAGCGTCGCAAACAGTTCATATTAGAAAAAAAAATTTGTAAAACACATTCAAAATAAAATATTTTAGCATATAAAACTACCAAAACAAATGTGAAATATTTTAAAAGAATTTCACATTTTACGGTTATTTAAAATCTTTTATTATATATGACGAAATAAACTTTTGTATTTCGGCTTATAAGTTTATTAATTCTCTGATATAAAGTACATTCTATTTAAAAATAAGTGAGATATAATTACGAATAAACATTCACAAATGTTACTCGATATAAAGTTTAGAACGATAGGTGACCATTATGAAAATAAAAGTCCTGATGATGGAGTTTAAGGTTTTACTTCAACTTATTAACGATAACCGCAAAATAATACCTCATCAGATTGTTCAATAATTAATTAGTATGAAGCATTACTAAGAATGTTTTTAGGTTGAATTAAGGTTGAATAGCCTATATTATGTACTTAACTTGAGTTCATTAGATAAATATTAGGAAAATATCATAATACAAGAGTAAATTAAAAAAGAAATTTGACTATTATATAAATGTCTTCTTATAAACAACGGTTAGCAAAGAGAAAAAATTTAATTAATGAAATACACTATTCTCTGTAGTGGTGTCAGATATGAGTGGTTTTATAATAAAAACTAGATAGCGTGCTCGGAGTTGAGATATAACAAAACTAAGAATATATTATCAGAACAAAAGCCTAAATACAATTAAGGAATCACGGGGTAATTAAACAGCTCGGCTGATTCTGAGGACTCGATCGATACAGATCGTACGACAGATCGAGATTGCCAGAACAAGGAATAAGAATAGACGATAAATCAATATTAATAAAGTAATTGACCAAGATTTGAGTGTGATAGATATTGTGTGTCTGAGAATATAATACTTGGTGTTGGGTTCAACAAGACACTTATTTAGCCCAGTTGTGGTTTTGTCTGAATTAGGAGCAGAGCTCTACAAGTGCACTGCAATGATCTCTTTTGTGCCCGCATTTTTATACACTCCATATAAGAAAGAGAATTATAAGAATACGTTGCAATACGTTCGTTAATGCCGTTATAATATATTAAATTATGACTAAAATCTATACAATGCATTAGTGTATATTTATATACAGTAAACAGCTATCCAATATGTTAAGAACATTGGAACTCACGTGCTTAAATAAAAGAGCATGCATTCAAGAATTACAAACTATGCCGTCACGAATAATAAAAAAAGTATTTAAAAATAATAAAAGAAAATGGGCACTACATTGACCATTGCAAGGATTTCCAAAAATTCTCCTGTTGCTATGACAACTGAGAATGACGCCCTACACGAGAATCAATTCTACTGTTGCTTTGACCGTGGAAAATGACGCCTTAATATTTGTGCCTTCAAGAGAATGAATTCTTCTGTTGCTATGACAGTCGACAATACCGCCCTTGGTATTGGAGCCCTTCCAGAGAATCAATTCTACTGTTGCTATGAGCGTGGAGAAGGACACCTTAATATTGACGCCCTGCCAGAGAATCAATTCTACTGTTGATATGACCGTGGAGAAGGACACCTTAATATTGACGCCCTGCCAGAGAATCAATTCTACTGTTGCTATGACCGTGGAGAAGGACACCTTAATATTGGCGCCCTGCCAGAGAATCAATTCTACTGTTGCTTTGACCGTGGAGAAGGACACCTTAATATTGACGCCCTGCCAGAGAATCAATTCTACTGTTGCTATGACCGTGGAGAAG
>JAUZNC010035313.1:0-17823 GCA_034780395.1 Vannuccia rotundouncinata
AAAATATTAATAGGTATTTTATTACATAAACAAAATTATTATGGGAAAATTTTGTTATGTTATTATAATAAAAAAATATATAGTTTTTAGGTATAATAAACATTTTTTAGTTTGAAATATACAGCCACCTAATTTGTATAGTTTCAATAAATTGTATGAAACTACTGCTTCACATTCAAAATTTAATATATATTTTATTTATTTGGGCATTTGAGATACTAATTAGATTAGTTTGACAGTATTTTATTTTTTAAATATTTACAATAAGCATAAACTAGAATAAATATAAATAAATTTATAAAATGTGACATTTATAATGGGTATACAACTTTTAAATATGCTAATTTAGGTAATTTTTAATATTATCTAGATATGAAAAGATCTAAAACCTCGTAGCTGTATTTTATTTTAAATTTCCTAACACCACCGTCCGTATGATAAAATTCTTTCCCCACTTGATTTGAATGAGAACACCTATTATCATCGCAACGTTTCGGTTCTGATAATCAATAATTGAAATTGAATTACTCAATAGATTACTTTATAAATACACACAATTTCAATCGATATCTTTGAGAGATACAAAGCATATTATCATGTTCTGTGAATATAATTGTTGTTCAAATACAAAAACGAAGTTTTTTTGCGGACCCCTATATATTTCATATTTTTTTAATACGAATTATATAATTTCATATTATTTAAAGAAGTCCAAAGAGTTTCTGTGGAATGGTCATCTCTAAATCTATCCAAAATTGACTAATCACAGGTGAAAAAGCTTTTTTTGCCCTTATCTACAATGGGGTTCGAGCGGCAAAAGTATGTTGGAATGCTTTCAATCACCGACTTTATCAGAGTACTTCAGAAATTTTACCAGTCTCCGGACTCTCCGATGGACGAGCTGGAAAATCACAAAATATCTACGTGGAGAGGTGAGCTTGTCATTTCATCTTGGCAGTAGTTAAGAGTTAGCGTGTTATTTGATTGAAGGTCATTTATTTCGAATTACATCAGAGAAACACGTCATAAAAGTCTCGAATAATTTTTTATTCGTACATTTTTAAACATTGAAATTATTTTTTTATGAATTCAATTCGGTAATAATTAAAAATAATTTTCGATAAATCTAAGATAAATTTTTACATTAATAATAGAGTATCAATAATTAATTATATGTATGTTTCTACCCCCAATAATTACAATCAATATTACAATAAACGCGCCAATCTCTAATGTTTTACTCTAAGGATTTAAATTTTTCTCAACCATTTTTCGAAAAAATAATATTCAAGTTAAAAAAATATTCAGGTAAAAATTAAGTAATTAAAATTATTCTAGCAAAACATATGTGTTTCATATAAGCAAAACATAAACAATTGATACGGATCATGAGGAATTAAATTTGGTTTATTTTAGTTTTGTTAAAAGTTTTGATAAAAACTCATAACCAAAATGCTTTTCAGTTAAGTGCCTCCTTATTCTTTTTAATTTTATTTTTAGTTAGTTTTAGAGTATTCTTTTACGCATACGTGTTTTTATTTTACCTATTTTGTATTTAATTTTGTTATAACTCTCCCATATTAGATTAGATTAAATTATAATTCTATTTTAGTTCTTTTGGTTTTATTTATTTATTTACAATTTATACACGAAACTTATTTTTTAGTTTTTAGGAATTATAGATACCCGTTTTATAATATGTTTACACAACTTATATGTGTGAGGGTTGTGCACCATTAAGCGTTCTCTTCTCATAGTACGCTTAAAGGCGGCTTTTCATATCGTGTTTTTGTATAATTTCTATGTTTTTTCTTTTAAAAATAATGTCTTCTGTTTTAATAATTTAATAGGTACAGTATTTGTATATCTATTTAAAAAAAATTAATTTGTTTTCTGAAATTGATTTTTTATAATCGAATTTGAATTATTGTTTTTTGAAATTGATTTTTTATAATTGAATTTGAATTATTGTTTTTTAAAATTGATTTCTTATATACGAAATAGAAATCTTGTCTCATGAAATAGATATACAAATACCTACTGTCTGTAGTTTTATTATTTTACCATGTGTGTATGACAATTTGTTAATATGCTTATACAATTTCTGCATAATTTTTGGGCAAATAATAAATATATAAATACCTCAATTGTCAATATATTGCAGTAATTACAGCTATGATAGTTTACCTTGATGTTATTGTGCCTGATCAATCGTGTATTTTTTAAATAATTGTTGTCTATACTTTAATCTTAAAAGGCTTTTTTTAATTGTCTGAATTTCAAAAATATTGGGTCAACATGTCAACAATAAAAAACATTTTCGCTTCAATGACCACAAAAGTAAAATTATCTTTCAATTATTAGTAAAAAAAAATATGAACAAAATAATTTAATAATATTATTATGTCAATTTTGTATTCCATATTTCTTGCATTGCAAAGCAAAAATAGATTTTTTTTAATTTAAAAAGTCTATTATGATCACGTAGATTCCAAATTTTTAAATTGATTTTATTTTTTAAACAAAAAAAATAAATTTTCACACATTTTATTATACTTTCTCACCTTATTAGGGTGACAATTATGGAAAATAATTTCAATTTGAACTCAGTCAAATCTGATTTAGATAAAAAAATGAAATTTCTTTTTATATAAATATATCTTCCTATTATGTTAATTTTAAGTAAGTGTTTAAACTATCAGTATTTTAACTACCTTATATTAATATTTTTATCATGTCTGCTTTGTATGTAAGTATTTCTACAATTGCTTTTTTGATTATTTTAAAATACAGATTTAAATTATTAATTTTTGGTTCAACTTCACAAAATTGGCGTTTGTTTTTGTATGTTTAAATAATAAGATTATAAGACTCGGGATTACCAAACGTTTTTGGACTAGCTCTTTATCAGCAAATTATTGCATACAACAGAAGACAAATTTGTCTTAAAAATAAGTAATTATATATTAATCTGTTTTTTCTTCTCTGACGTAAAGTTATAACATCGAAACTTTTGCTATCTTGGTAAGGTTTCTATATCTTTTTATAGTAGGTCGTTTCGGTATTTTTATTATGTGCCTCTCTGACACCCACTGCCATATTAACTATAGATTTAAATGAGAATTATATCAGATGATGCGGAATTAAACCTTATTAAATGCGATATTTGTTCCAATTTTACATATTTATTATCTTTGAAATATGTTAGCCAAGATAGGAGTGCTTTTTTATAACATATGGATATGGTATTTGTAGCTATTAATAGTTACAAATAGGTTTTTACCAGTTCTGTATAATGTTTATTGAAAACAGTATATACACCCATACCTAGATAGAACTGAAAATATTATTAAAGATATTTTCCTCAATTGAAATTCATATAATTCACTTGACTCGTTTGTGCAAAAGAGTGGTAAAAAATTAACAAAAAGGTTTAGTTACTTCAAGTTTATATATAGCTTAAGATTTTTTAAGTTTGTCTATGTACATGGTAAACGAAATGTTTAATTTAAGATAGTTTAAAACATCTGTTTGTTGAAAGAAATGTTTTTAAACATTACAATCGTATAATTAATCAATAATGTTGATATTTCGCTCCATAAACTGACTTACAAGTAATTTATATAAAAATATGGGTAATCAAATTAAAGAATAGGTATCTTGTCAGTATATAGGTAGTCAAAGTAATATTTCATTACTCTGTTATTTTGCTTAACTTTTCATCTTTGTTTTTTTCTTATCTAAATATATTTAAAAATTAATAAAAAATTATAAATATCATAAAACTATAAAGATATTTCATACATAGTTTAATTATACATAAATTAGATACGTAGTAAAATTCGTTGTATAGGGATGGGGTGGGATCAAGTGCTAAATTTAATTATACACATATTTATTTTAAATGTGTTGACAAGAATTATACACAACGAGAGATGGTTTTTTACTCTTTAAAGTTGCAGTTCTTATATACGTCTACTATCGTTTGTAGAATACTCAATTTTTGAATAATCTTGAATAAGTAACTACTAAATTCAAAAGTGATTATCGATAGCTTTTTGTTTTTTTGACAGGATTTTGAAGCTTTATTATAATTGTAAAATTATATAATTAGAACTGCATCTATTTTTCTTCACATTTAATAAATATTTTTTAATTTATAACGGGTATTATTTACATGATTATACTCAACACTGAAGAATGATTATGTTTAAGATACAACAATCTAACTAATCAACCAAAGTAATTTCATGATTATCATTTTTGTTTTACAATCTATAATATTGTGTAATAAAATTTGAATATACAAAATAAGCAAAACAAAGATTATAGTGTAAATTATGTACAGTATGTCATCGGGAATTAAGACTAATTTAACAAGAGGAATTCAATACCTATTTTATTCTTGCTCTTGGTTTAGTAATCCCTCTAATTGATGAATGTTTCATCCTAAGCAGAAACTTGTACTTCCAGGTTGAAATTTATTTGTGCATGCTAGTATGAGATATAACTCAAATCAACCTTAACTTTTGGACAATTTTATGAGCATTTGGTTTTAGTCTATTTTGGGTATGAAGACTCCTAATCTGCCGACAGATAATTAATATCTGCCACCCTGGTGACCGTAATCGCCAAAACAAATATGGCTGCCATTTATAACGTAAATTCCTAAGCTATGCAACAAAAACTTAAAATTGCAAATAACTGCTTTATGATGTGACAGATAATTTAGGTGCATATAGGTACATATAATATGCATATAATATATTTAATTTATCATTCACAAAAGGAACAAGCGAAAGGTGTTCTCGTAAATGCTGAGGTAACAAAACACACTGATTTCGAAATCAAACAAAATCGATTTTTTATAGAGAAATCTTTCAGATGTAAATTGTTAATAAACTCATTAAGACTATACTAATAACAAAATATGAAAATTATACTAAACTGCAACATACGAAAAATATTTAATTTTGTATTTCAAATATAGTTTGAGAATTCTTCAAATAGTATTGTTTGTTTGGCGAAGAAAAATAAATTAAAATTTCTTTGTTTCAGCTTGCTGAAAAATCAGGAGAGCTTCTTTTCATGAACTTCTGTGCTTATGTTACCCACGAAAATATATTATTAATAATTAGTACAATGTGTCTTTTAAGATGTTTAAAGGGTTTTGGTTGACACGTAGTATTTCGCTTGTAACGTGTCGTACAACCTGTGATGAGTACAATACATAAGTGTGTCCTGGTGTAATTAATGTGTCTTTTTTATAAATGTCCATTGACACAACATAATGTGTTGCACTCACCACAGCTGTGCGACACCTTTTTCTTAGTGTATGTTTGGAGCTTTTTCAGCCCATAAAATATCAAATGCTTTGTGTTTGTTGTTTCATATTAATTTGCAAACTTTCGACATATTCTCTGCTTTAATTTATGTATATTAATAAGTAGCAGTTTAATCGAAATATTAATAACATATTTATATTTCATTATAAGGTAATAGATTATTCCCCGAATAGCTAAAGACAAATACATTTGTAAATTAATTTTAATTATTAAAACACCTTTTGTATATAATCTTCTTAAGTATATCTTCAATGATTATTTTCCCCACAAATCGGTTAAATTGAAAGCGTCTACCCACGTAACGTTTATTTTTAAGGGTTGAAAATGAATTCCATTATATTCTTTAAAAAGTATTCTCACCCATTTTTTGTCAGTATAAAATTGATGGATTTTAATACTTGTGAAATAAAATTCTTTTACTTTTGAGTAGAAAAATACTGTTTTTTAATCTTATAAAAATAAATAAAAATAAATAAACATATTTAAGTTAATTAGGTAACAAACCTAATTGTGAGTTTTTTAATGTATTACTTTAATTGATTATTAAGGTGACCCAAATATTATAGGAAATCATATGTAGGAAATCACATGATCATTAGGATACGAAATAAGTTACATCTATAATTTAGTGAGCTGTTTAAGGTTGTGTTTTATTACAGCATGCAACTTTATGAAAACTAAATTTATTATAGGTTTTGAAATGATTTTTTTAGCTTCTCATTTTTATGAAATAATTTGAAAGTGTATTTAACTCACACGCAACTTAGAAATAAGGTAATGGTTCTATCGATCTATTTTTCAAATTTTTGATAAATACTATTATTAACAAAATTGGAGAAATGTTTTATTTATTCTGATTGTATAGAAAGAATTCTTTATAGCATCAAAAAATATATATATTTCACGGTTTAGGACAAAGCAACAAGTTCGACTATTTTTTCCTATGTGTGCATGTTAGCTGTTATAGTTTATAGTCATGGGATAGTTTTTAATTGAATTTGTCTATTTTAAGCAACATACTGCGTCAATAAAAATAACCTCCCAATTCAGGTGCAGACTATTTTCATTAATTCTTCTCAAGATAAGAGTAAATAAATTTTCGAAGTATTATCAATATTTGGAACAACTTGATCAGGACAGTAAACTTGTATCTTGAAATGTTTTATCCTTTATATATAAGCTAAATGTTGTGGCTGTATATTCTTTTACATTGAAGCCAGAGTTTTAAGGAAATCTTGATTTTCACAGTTTTAGTGACCTTTTTAAATTGTATAATTGGAATTTAAAGTCATATTTATTGATTCATAGTTCAGTGGTTTTGAGTAGTATTATTTCATATAAGAGCTAAATTGTAATACCTTTCTCCAGATGAAAAACCTTCCTAAGAACTTTATGACAAAGACTTTGGAAGAACTCGGTTTCGGTACCTGCAAAAATATTTGCCTCGTTCAGTAGAACACCCCGATTAATGAGGCTTTGAGGATCATCGTCGAGAACCGGGTGTCTGCTCTTCCTGTTGTGGACAAGGAGAATCGATTTGTTTATATTTATGCCAAGTTTAATGTTATTGTTAGTTAGCTACCTGGTGACGTTTCATTTATTGATAATTCTTTTATTATTATGAGTTTGGAGTATGTCATAGTATATATCTAAATATTGCACTAGTTAATTCTATTAATCGTTCAATATTTTTATTCGCTATACTACAAATAATCTTAAATTTAACTTAGTTTAGACTTAGCTACCATTGCGAATAGATACATTTTATATACTTTTTTTTGGATTTTGACGAACTTGCGATAAATATAGCTTACAGAGAATTTATTTTCCTACTTAATTAACATTTAAATTAAGTGGTTTAATTGTCCCGCATGGATATTTAATGAAATTTTGTTTACTAATAAAACTTTATTGCCATCAGTGATTATAGATCATACTGGTTTTTATTTAGGTGGATGTATAATTATAGTTCGCTTATTGCGATAGCTAGATAACAAGTTTTAACATGCTTTAATTGTTATTTCTAAACTAAATGTTTACCGATAATAAATATACAAGTTATATAAACTTTTCCTTGTAAACATTTAGTTATTATACTTCTGTTACGATATTGATTTCGTTTTATATTGTTAAAGAGAAATATTCAATAATGTCAAAGGATTTTGGTTATTACATGATCTCAGAATCTTCATCTAATTAATTATCTCGTTATAAATCAAGATATTACCAATCTAAATAAATACTTTGTTTACAATAAATTAGATGTGGCTTAATCCACGCTATTTTGTGACGCTCTTATACAATTTATAATATTCATGTCTTTTAGTAAATTTTTAAGACTAGATTATGACCACTAGGTAATATATTTTACTAAGTTTATGATCAACTTGTTTATTAGAGATTAAATTGTATCAGTTGATCGTCAGTTAAAAATATTAAAATATTTTTTAATTTAAAATATTTCATTTACAACTTCAAATTTTTTTTCATGTTATTGAGTATTTTAAATATAAAATAGTTTCATTGAAATATTTCTATGAAACATATCAGACAGCAATTAATATTGGTTATTTATTATCTGTTTAATAATTAATTGGACCTGCCTGATTCCTTGTGTGTTTCAGAATCTTGTTACCACCGGAACATACAAAATCTCAATATATCAGTATAGAAATGGGTAAGTGAAAATATTCAGCAAGTATTGCCTCCACTCCTTGAATATTTCGTTTTGCTTTTTTTGTTATATGGGGAATATATTTCTATCGCATCTAATTAATAATTCATTTTTAGCCAAAACATATCATATGTTTAAATAAATGTTTTTCTTGTTCATATATTCAAATACCTAATGCATAGTTAACTCCAATGCATGTTTATATCATATTACAAGTAAATATTATCTAGACTATAGCCGACACATGGTAATTTCAATTTTTCTAGATTAGTTGAATGAGATTAATTAAGTAACACAATTATAAATATAAATATAAAATTTCTTTCACTATACTTTTCAGATTTCACTGTTTTTTCTTATTTTTAACTTGTTTAATGATAATATACTATCATAATATACCTTGATCATTTTCATAATTTGATAATAACGGTCTTCCTTACTCGGCCAAAGGCATAACCTCCTATATTAAAAAGATTATTTACTCTCATTGTTATTTTGCTGTTTTCCACCCTATCATTTTTTTAACACGCCCCCATTCATTAATCAAGAGACGGAATCCTCTAATGCATTACTCACTCATGGCTGATTATACATAGGAAACCTGTAATGTATACAATGCATACAATGTTGACTTGAAATAGACATTAATTTGACAAAAATAGGAGTTTTTGGGCTTCAAAATTCTCATAATAGTTGAAACAGATTCTTAACCGTAGGCGTATTCAATATTCTTTTGACAAAACCATAGCTTAATTACACAATACAGATTTGTAAATATTTTTGAAACTAATTTATTTTGATACTTACAGTATATCTAAAAATGGAAATATACTTTAAATTTTTCAATAAAGTACACATTTTAAGTGGGAAATTTAATCCCTAGATTAAATGTAAATATTTAACATGTAAATAATGAATAAAAAATAAAAATAGCCTTGAAAATATTATAGAAAATTTAATTAATGGGATAAAAATATGGAGGTTGGACATATATTTAAAGATCTCCGTTTCAAATTTATTCAAATATATACATTATATTGATTTATAAATAATTTTGTATAAAAGTAGGTAGGTATATCGTATCTAATTAAATTATTTACACAAAATTACTTACATACATAAAAAGCATTATTACAAAAGCTGTATTATTAACTGTTATTGTGCAACCACAATGACTAATATTCCTGGAAGGCGAGATCTATCAGTTCGTTATTTTGCATTTTGGTTCGTGACTTGGTTATATATGTTAGCCATATTTAGCAAGTTGAATTTTAAATTTTACCGGATTTTATCTATATGTTTTAATTT
Source organism: Vannuccia rotundouncinata (assembly GCA_034780395.1). NCBI lineage: Eukaryota > Metazoa > Platyhelminthes > Proseriata > Coelogynoporidae > Vannuccia > Vannuccia rotundouncinata. The sequence goes on from JAUZNC010035313.1 coordinate 9,328, forward strand.
ATAATTATATAACAATTTGGTATACCATGTCTAACTGGTTTACTTGTATATATTTTTTGTGTGTGCAAATCCTCAAATGTTACAAGTTTATTGTCTTCTCAAATGTTTTAATAAACAAAAAATGCGTAAAAAGTTCTAAGGTATACTATCACTATAATTTTCACAATATTCCTTCCTAATTATTCTTAATTTACGTTAAAACGTGTGTACCATTGAATGTCAGGGTGAAATGCGCGTGTTTGAGAATACTAGCTAACTTTGACATTTTATTTAAGGAAATTAATGACATCCAAATTTACACAAAAATTAATCTACAAATCATTTAATACTATTGCACAGTCCGAGCTTTTGCTATTAAAAGTTGTCTATCTAAATAGCCCGTTTAAATTTGTTATGTCTTAATATTACTGTTTTAATTTTAAAAATAGTCTTGTTGTGAGAAGGAAAAAAATATAATCTCGATTTAACGAAAATAGCTCATAAGAAATAATCACTTTGGAAATAATCTAATATTTCTGCTGAGCTTTTCCTTCATATATGTAAAACTATGTATATTTTGGTGACTGTCGGCGAATAACCATGAAATTGATTAAAAGTCAATTTTCGATTCCCTTATTTATGTGGTTATATATTGTTAGTTTATAATCTTGAGGCTGAGTTAGAGATTCAACTGCTTTCAAATTAATTTCTGACTGAAGTTTTCTTATTTTTAGCAGAAAGAAAATCTTTTTAATGTTTTTTAATTATTATTTATTTTGATAAATAAAATTATTTATATAATTCATAGATATATTAAATAAAAAATTATTATTTTATAATATTCTATATTTTTCACTGTTTACAGGCCATTCACATGTTCTATAACTTATTCTATCTTATTCTTATCTTATAACATATTCTATTCTTTCCCTTATAACACAAGTTCAAACCACCCGGCCATTATGTTGACCGAATTTTAAACATTTATGCAATGGGGTGTTGAAAAAACAGCACTCTTGTCCAATGAAAAAATAATCATATAGAATTTGAACTTATGGATTTTTATTAAATCTTAGTGGATTTTATACATTTTATACATTTTTTAGTTCTGAATAATGTAAAATACGTGATTATGTCACTATATTATTGAATTAGAACTTTCTTTAACGATACATTATTGAATAAATAGATCAAAACATTTTTGTAAAATGCGAAATATTTGAAAACTTTTGGAATACGAATACAATTGATTATTCGTTGATAAGATTTTTATATTTGGATTGTATATGCGTCAAATTTTAGATTAGTATGCTTACATTTCTGTTTTTCATAATATAGTGTTAGAAATAATTGGTAATATTTTCTCCAAAATGTTGATTACACTTTTGGTGTTTTTTCATAAACATATCTGCAGGTTTAAAAGTAACGAAAGAAAATTTCTAAACCATGTGTCGATCCATAAACCATGTTCTCTGGAAAGATTAAATATTTATAAAAACGGGATGCTTTAAAACTTTCCATTTTCTGTTGTTAATTTTTTTTAAAAATGTAAAATTTGAAATTTAAAATTTAAAATATAAAATATATATAATAAATTATTCATTTTGAAATAAATGTCAATTCAGTTCTACTCACTTGTTATTTTTCTAAATATAGATGATAACAAATTTATTTTCAAATGAAGTCATTCATTGATTTGTAAGTCTGCGAATCAATTGCTTTATTATCTCAATTTCTATGCATTTCGGTCTATTTAAATCACAATTCATTACTCGAATTAACGTTATATACCAATCAGGCTATTTTTTGCCACATTAGAAATCGGTTAATTAAGAGGTCTTAGCTTAATCCAATTCGAGTAAAAATTTAAAGAATTATTATTTCAAATAATACTTATATAAAATTTGAAATTTTTATTTTTTATCTTAAGAAAAGTTCAAATTCTATGAATGAAACTATAATTGACATGTCATTTCTGCGTTATGTTTATAACTTCCCACTCATAAATTATAATTTCCCAAATATTATTGTATTTGTTTTATGAAAATTATGTACATAAGTATTATTCGTTTATTTCCATTTTAAAAAGTTTTTCGATTTTGAAAAAGACTAAAAAGTTGTCATCTGTTTGCGTCATCCGACAGAAATTTATATATTAGTATAGAAAATTATTATTGATACATGTTACATTGCATTATTTTATGCAAAGTCACGACAAATTGTCATCTGGATCACATAATCCTGTTTTTATAAAGTTTTTTTAAACTTTTTGTGGTAAGAATACCGTTTCTGGTAGAATTAGGGTTTACAATAATGACATCTCCCATAAAAATTAGTTAGATAAATATATGCATAACTTAAAAGTTATGCTATTTTAATGAGTCTCTTAAAAAGAAAGAGAACACTGATTGCGTATCTCTGGCAAAACACCTTTTATTATTCCGATTTTATTTTATTCTAAGTTCGTCAAGAATATCAAGCATACCTGACAAATTACCTGCTTTTCTGGAGTTACTAGCTTGGAGAATTAGCTTATTTATAAATCTAGAATTTTACTAATCATGATGTTTAATGACATTTTAGTATATAATTAAAATGAGCACTGTCTAGATTATTATTTAACCACCCAAATGCCGTAATATTAGGATATAATTATTTCCCCCAAAATAAGCCATAAATCGCCTATCAATGTAATAGTGCGATTTAATATGTCATTCCGAGCGCTATTGCTGTGCAAATTGATTTGCAGTTACTGATATTTTTAGGTCTCAGCAATTGAAAAATGGTGGGGTACAAATTTTCAGAACCTTGGAACACATTTTTATCGTAAATTCGTAATCTAAGCAAGAAAAACTTTAAATCGCAAATAACTGCTTTATGATGCATTTTGAATGTATAAATATAATATATTTCCATTTAATAGAAATATATATATAAAGTATCTCAAATAATACATCATTATTATTTTGAAAAAATATGGATGTATTTATAGACAGTTATCTATTGAGTGTTTTCTCAACATTTTCTATTCTTTTAACCTCCCCTATCTGATAGATTATAATCATTTTTCTATCTTTTGGTAATTCTATTTATAGGTCTCAGGTGCATCCTTTTTGAGATATTCACTAATTTTTGGTGCAATTAATGTGTATGACGTCTATGCAGTTGTTTGTGATTTTATGTTTTTCTTGATTAGATAGGGAATTGACAGCCATTTTGATTGTTTATATGCGAAGGTTTGACAAATAAACCATAATTGTTCCATAGACCCTTACCTTAAATTGGTACTGAAAATGCATGGGCGATCTAATTGCGATCTTCCAAATGAAAGTAAGATTTATTTGACATTTGCGACCTATGTCCCTTTAGCTCGGCTTATGTTGTCGACTTTAGCTCTTGAAAAAAACAAAGACACTTGGTCTATTGTTATTGGAAAAATAAATTGTAAGACTGTACAAATATTCTCTGCATATTTCCTATCTATTCAAATTTGAAATTGTCAATTGGTCAAAATGTGCCTACGAAAAACCTTTATTTTTGTCGAAATAGTTATGAAACATTATATCAAAACTTTATCAATAATATATTTTTCGTGTTTTTTTTATGAACAGAGTACAGCTTTTTACATTAATTTTAGCAATCGAAACGTTTCTTTGGCAGCGTTAAAACATTCAATTATACTTTTAGGAGACAAAGATATAATTATCTAAACTTTTTAAAACATAGATTTTGATAAAGCCTAATTTGCTTATTTAAAATATTAATTATTATTTTACTATTTAATAGTTAAAATTTACGATATCATAAAAAACTCATTTATAAGAAATATATATTCTTAATATTAATATCTTCTTAATTAGATTTTTGAAATATTTTATGTGATTTTTACGATTTTCGTAAATAATATATTATGTTCATTAATGTAAAGCTTCTTTGAATTTGAATGGTGGGACTAATTGGTTATCCATTATAATGTTTTATTTCGATATTGAGTTGTGATTTTTTTAAGTGACTATTTCAAAATAGAATAGTTAACATTTCTTCTAATTACGCATCAAAGGTTTCTTGACTGTTTGGCAACAAACTATTTCGATTCTGATTATTCCGGTAACTTGTTAGAATCCATATCATTCTCTACCACTCTATTTATAGGGCTTCGGAGGAGTGGAAACCTGCAATTAGGTGGATGGATATCTTAGAGTCCGTCTTCAATGGAATAGTTCCGGCTGGGGTAAGTCGCTTATTTCAAAAGATTTAAAGTTAATGTTAACCTATTTTCCTGAAATTTGTTTGTAATTATTTGCCTTTATTATGATTAAAATAACACATCCAATCATGACTTATCGTTTTTCGGTTGCCACATTTGTTTTCGTATTTTATTAATCCGGTTAACCCTTGATGAAATCGTTCATACTATTGCCCGAAATTTTAAAATCTTCTTCAATAATAACTGGATAATTAAATTAATTATCTAATTGTCTGAGAGAACGTTAAATTATTAGATAATTTCTTAACAAAAGGGGCTCGCAGTGATACTGACTTTGCTATTTTTAAATTGGATTTAAATTTCTCCATCTATTAAACTGCATTTAAAATTATCTGCAATTCTGAAAATCAAAATTATTTTAATGTTTTGACCTCTCTCAGTTACGAAATATCTCGTCTTCGTTTATCATTCTATCACATCCTTAATTTTTCAGAATATGTTATTCTTTCTTTTGAAATACATTTGATTGATCTAATTCAATTACAACTATAATAAATTTGTAAGTCATGTATTATTGATTCGATGTTTTATGAAATAGGACATTTTTATTGAAATAGGAAATACTTTCTGAAAATATTGGTTTGATGAATTTTCCTGTTGTTCAATGATTTTATAGCTTTTTCGAAACAAATTTAATTCGGTTTATTATTCAGTATAATGATTCAGAAATGTCAACTACATTTTCACGGTAAATAAGAGTTTACTCTGACACCGAATAACTCACTCCTCTGACATTTCGTGCGGGAAGTCTGAACTTTTGGAAAGGGGTTGTTTGAGAAGGTCTGGAAAAGTGTTTTTGACTTCATATTTCTTTCATTTTTCTCTGTGTATATTTTGAAATTTTCTATTAGAAGCTTAATTGGTTGGTAAAAGTAGGCAAAGGATTTGTTTTCTTTGGATTGAGAATCGTTCCAAAATCACAAAATCATTTGACGGTAGCCGAAATGAAATGTGTAGGCTTGATGCACGTACATACCAATAGACACTTTGTTATTATTGCATAGTCCACATCACACATATTGAAAGAATATATTAAGTTGTTCACTGACAGAGCAAAATAGATCCCTACTACAAGGGAACCAAAATTGATCCCAAAAAACACAAATCATTTGAAAAAACACAATGGCTAAACTTTCTTTCTTCAGATAACTGTGATGTTGAACCAATTTATAGCCATATTTTTTTGGCGAATGCAATACTGTCTGCTCTCAAAGATGGTGAAAACAGAAGTCTTTGAAAATACGTCTGATGATAAGCTGTCCTAATTGATATGACTGACTGTCAAGTGCAATTTTCAACCTTTGAAAGTTGGATTTGTGACCCAAAAAGCCAAAAGAAACACCACGGCTTCGCCAAGTCAGCTGCTATATTTCGATTTCCAGGGCACGAAGTTCTGAAGTTGTAACTGTAAAATTGTAACTGCAAGTCTGCACTTGTACAATACTACAAATATATAAGTGCAGCTTTATGAAATAGGCAATCTAAATCGGTAACTTTAAGTAGCTTTAAAGTAGATTTAAATATGTGAAACAGAATAATTGTAGATTTACTACACTTAATTGTAGCTTAAGGATGTTATGAAGAAATAAATGGATGGATGAAACAGACTTATGATACACGCTCATAAGTATTATTTATGCTAAGTGGTATAAGGGTATTAGTGGTATTAGTAGTATAAGGGTATTAGTGGTATAACTCCAGAACAGCAGTTGATCGTAGGTAGAATGCAAACGATTCGCGATATTTCAATAAATAATAAAAGTCAGTTTTATAATTTTCTCTACACAAAACACGTTGGGGGGGGTGGGGTCAGAATTAGTACTTAAATGTTAATCGTGCAGACATTGCGTTTGACGGCTGTATATTTAATACAGTTTTCTGCAGACAGATCCAAAGATTTGCATAAAAATGATTTCTGTTGCCTTCATTAAATTTATTTTAGTTAGTTTGCAATCTGACTATGTAAATAAATCTGAATGTAAGTAATTTTTTTTAAATATCCTTAAAAATCCTTTTACCGACGGTATGTTATATTTAATATTTAATTTAGTAAAATTTAGTATATAATAATTTTTAGAACATCGCTTGTGTAAGTTAGTACAGTTTTATATTATCCAATAACATCAAATAGAAGTTAGATTGCTGATAAGCAAGATCTTAAAGCAACATGTATTATCAAAGATATCATATGAATCTATATAATTTTATAATTTATGGAGGAAAAAATGTAATTGGATGAACAATATAATTGTCACAGATTCTGTATTATATTCTTTTCTTTGAAAGGACTCTTTAACCCGCCATTGGTCTCGGGGGGGGGGGCGCGCTGTTGGTACACACCTACTTTGAATGTATATTATTCCATAATGGAAGAAGTTACATCTTAGAAATTTTAGATATGTGACTAAATCGTTACGAGGAATTCAGCCAATCTATTTAAAATTCGATCAGAGGTCACCCCCCCCCCGATACCATCCGGATGTAAAAATAGGCGATACTAATGGCGGGTTAAGAACAATATTTGTAAATGATATCTAAAGATTTGAAATAAACTTGAATGAAGCTGTTGCTAGAAGTACTACAATTATAATTGTGAAGTTATAAATGTTCATTTTCTTTAGAAAATATTGAAATAAATGTGTCCTTTATTGGAGTCAAATCTCGACTATAGCATCATTTTCTTGATAATAATCAATAAGTAGTAGAAAATGTGTGAATAAGCTGTCGATAATGATTAATGATATTTTGCGAATTGTAGGCCGTGAAGGCAACACACTATGTGAGTTGGGGAATAATGGATTCTAGATTAATTATATCCTTGATGTCTTTAAGAAATATAGAAACTCGAGAGAATTATTTATTGGATAAATATATATATATAACAATTTGGAATCCTGTATTTCCGTATTGTTTTGTGTTACTAGATATAACATACTGTGTTTTAATTTATATTATTCTGCATTAAATTCGATAACAACAAATAATCTTATCGCACAAAGTATTAAATTAGCTATATAGGTACGTTATAAATAATTAATTTTAACAAATAAAACAGATATTTCTGCTCAAATTCTAATATAGAAACAAGAGCAGGATTTTTTCGTGGTTGAAAGGGATCTATTAAAAGATTCATTATTACACGGCATCAGTTTGCCATCCTTGAGGTAAGTACAAACAATTTAAAAATCAACATTGTAATTTTTCCATATCTAAAATGACAAATTTTTCCTTAGAAAGACTTTGTCTCTATATAAAACTTCCTTAAACTTATCTGTGCATCTTTGTTATCTGTCAGACATTTAAAGATATAATATACTCACTTATACAATGTTAGGGAATTTAACTATAGTTTCAGTTTCTCTATATATCCATATACAATTTGAAGTAGGTCTCAAGTGAAAACGTTCGACTATATACTTCTATAATACTGATATTTACTGAACTTTTGTCTGAATATGAAATAATTTGTTCCTGTAGATATGCCATTATAAAACAGAGGGATTATCGCAGGTAGGTAAATAAAATAATTTCATTTTATCTCCTGATAGGTGAGACAATATTTTACTTCTATTATTCTTATTATGAATGAAATGCTTCCTTCCATGTGCTTCCCAGGAAAGAAAAGCCACAGCAGGACGTCGCATAATCCCATTTTAAAATTAACTTTAAAAGTTTCCGGTAATTCTCACTATGAATTTTCGTTAAATTTAGCTAATTGTAAAATAAAATTAATTCATTTACTGCAATCAAAAAACTAAATTAATATTTCCAATTACAAATGGAATAAATACGAAACAAAATAGTATGACCTTATAGGCATACCACTGAAGATAATTATTACACAATCAAAGTTGTTCTGTGTTGCGTTGAATTAGACACATTTGTGAATCTGGATCAGGATAGATCACATCCATTCTATATAATATGGATTGGATGTGACAGGTGATATTAACTAATTACCAACAATCTCAAAATAGTAACAACATTCTTAGTATCAAAATATCTTTACAAGGAATGGATAAATATCACAGAATATATTTATTAAATATCAACCATTATCACCTAAATTTTATTTCTGTAATGCGGTCAGACAACAATCTTCAAAAATTAATGAACTTTCGTTTAAACAAAAAAAAAAATCGTCAGATATTAATTATTATCACTTACATATTAAATTCAAGTTTAATTAATTTTTTAATTGAAAAGATAAGTTTTTAATATTTATCTCTTCTTAAATACAGAAAAGAATA